>JAZHYW010036609.1:0-128697 GCA_037355805.1 Ixodes ricinus
CGCGCTGATGGACACGCCGCGCCGTGGGGTGAGCGATCGTTGAAACTGATGAGCGCAGTGGCCAATGGGGGCCCCGTCGACGCGCGCCAGCCAATGAAACCAAAGGCGTTCGCTCCTATTGGGATCGCGGAAACTATGTTCCGTTTTCGCGCTTCAAACTGATGAGGTCAGCTCGACTCAATGGGAGAGTTAATGTTTTCTCATTAAAAGAACATTCCGCTGACTGCAATCGTACCTAGACCTTTCGCGCGACAGTCAAGCGCGGTAACCATTCGGCCACGCACGCGCTCGCTCGGCGACGCGCGTGGCAATAATTTGGGAGACTTTAAGTAATTCTGAGATAATTCGATGCAACAAACTTGTTACAAAACAGAAAGAAACGTCTAGGTAGATTCTTACTTGTTGCTGACACTAATATACAGATTGATGTTTGTGTGTGTGAGTGTAAGGGGGGGGGGTTGAAATCAGGACATGTCTTGGAAATTTCAGTTCTACTGACATGCATCCGTTTCCAATCTGGAACTGTCAGGTCACCTGAAGAATTTGGTTGTCTGGTTTCATTGACTGGGAAAGCTGAAACTCGTTTTTGGCTGAAAGATGCGATGTTCTTCGGAAATGTAATAGTTAGTAATATTTATTTCAGTAATATTATGCTCAGGTCACCAGACAAAAAGCTTCCATGAGGTAGCTTGTCCGGGTCTGGTGCCCCTGCACTTACATGGCATGGTAAAAACCACAACTACTATACACTACACTTTGTCTAGATAAACCAAACGCGTACACTTACAGGGCATGGTAAAACAACAACTACTATACACAACACTTTGTCTAAATAATACAAACCTGTACACTTACAGGACATGATAAAAACAACTACTATACACAACACTTTGTCTAGATAAAACAAACGCGTACATCCTTTTTGTTAAACAGTGAATATCTTTGTGGTCTATAATGAACTTGTTAAGTAATGTAGGCAGGTTATGCGCAATAGATTGCAGTGCATAATTTGTACGAAAATGAGGCACATTCCAGAACTCTCTGCGTCTGACCAGGATGAAAGATTCACGTATTGTCAGGTGGGATACATTAGACAAAAAAGAAATAAACTCATCGGTCGAACATAAATAAGAACATAGCACACGGTACTCGTATACACTGGTAATCCTCATGGCATTGAATTTGCAATGCTCAGTCTATTTTCGTGCTAATGCTACAATATAAATTAATAGGTGGCTCCAGGAAACTTGATAACAAAATATATATATACCCTTTTGACTTGAATTGCAACCTTATATTTGATTTTTTTTTTCTGGTGGAAACGAAAAAGTAACATCACAAATATGCATAGCAGAAGAGGTAATGATATGAATTGGAGGCGTATGGTGGTATTTTAAATTACGCAACAGAGCCGGGAACACGTATGTAACTCTTCTGGTATCAGCCAGGTTGGTAAAGGAAACCAACACGACACACTATATTTTTTTTAACACATGCAGTAAGAGGATTACCAAGAGCCCTTATTGTTCATAAACTGCTAAAATCATTTCGGATATCCGGTCATTGCCGTTGTCTTTTGCCTCCAAATATTAGGGTTAAAATGGATCACACTTGAGTTCACGAATGAACTATTGCCATTTGGTTTGGTGTACCAAGCTTAGAACTAACGTAAACAAAGAAATAATTACATAAAACAGTACCAGATTTCATTGGAAATGCTCCCTACGACACTATAATGACCAACCTTTTTCATTAGTGACAATATCATTAAATTCGGCAGTGTATATAGCTATCATTTAATATGTTTGTACATATTTTGAAGTGTGGAGTGTAAAGATATTTGTATCATATTTCAAACATGCCTAAACGCGAGTCTGTCAATAATATTCAACGCCAGATGTTCTGGTTTGTTCCCTATCTTCATACAAAAATATGCACTTTGATTACTTGTTTATGCTCCACCAAAATCGCTTAACAATTCCTTAATATGGAGGCTTGGGCGAGTTGGTGATTAATGTGGTATAAAAAAACATAAAAGGGAGGGGACAAAAGAGAGACACAAAAGGCGAATTTGGCGATAACTTATAACTAGGGCTCCGTGTTTTCGGATAAATCCGAAAAACTCCGAAGAACACCTGCCGGTAAAATTTTGGTCAATTCGGATTTATCCGATAAACTCCGAATATTTATGTGCCAATGCCACCCCCCCCCCCCCCCCGCAATATATATTTTTTTTTTTACAATTTGATTAGCACGGTGTCAATGGTCCTGGGAAAATCTCAGACCGTTGTCAAAAGGGGTCTTGCCGCTTGTCTCGTCGAGGTTGATTCAGGACAACAGGTCATTGTACATTCGGGTCACGACAAAAGCCACTCTTTTGGTTTCCAGTTTGAGCCATGCGATTTGTGATTTAAAGAAGGGAGAAGGTATGTTTTTGTAACAGTGAAAGCTATGGACCATAGAGATTGTATTAAATACAGAAAAGGGACAGTTGAAACTCTCTATTACATCCTTAACCACTCCACCTCGCGCGGCCGCGGGCTAGATTGATGGAATAGGATCGGTTGACTACGAGCTTCGTAGCGACTGCCCCCGGGAGTTTATTGATTTTAAGGTATCGACGTTTATCGAAGCAACACTTGTGTGCGACTTTTGTCGTGGGACAAATTAATATTGCCAATGGCACGAACGTCAAATTCAACTGAAGAAATTTTAATCGATACAAGCGCGTGTTATTTTTTATCTGGCATACGTTTACATCCGGTTATTATTTACATATTTATTTTCAATAGGAAACACTGCAAAATTAAACTCTGAATTTCGGAGAATTGGGAATCAAACAGATATAAACTCCGATAAACTCCGAATCTTCGGCAAAAAATAAACTCCGAAAAACACCCTCCGAATTTGACGAAAAATAAACTGCGAAAACACGGAGCCCTACTTATAACCCGGATTGTAATTCACTCTGCACCTATTTAGGTGGAACTGCTTCGTGCGCAAAACTCCGTAAACGGATCAATGTTTATAGTAAACAAATCATTAAATACCAATATACATGCATACAAACACACACCGGTAAAATCCTTGCTACATATTTTACCCAAAATATTAATGCGAAAGTATCAACTGCCCCATGGAGCGAAGCCGGCATTGTCTGTAGCAGCGAAACGGCACCTATATTCCCATTGGCTGCGACGCGTGATGTGACTCCATAGCAAAGGCGTCATCATTGCTAAGGAGCCACCCGAACTGCCGGCGGCACAGCGGAGCGGGGACGCGGGTATGAGCTGGCCTGACGTTAGGCCTAACGTTAGGCCTAAATTTCTGCTTTGAGGTCTAACGACGTCAACCGGTACATTTAGGTAGGGAGATGATGACGATGAGAGGAGTCGTGATTTCAGCACGCGCCGCGTGAAGCTTCGCACTCCCGGCACCGCGTCGCGCTTCGCACTCCCGGCGCCGGGGAGAGCTTCGCGCTCTCGCCGCTGCCTCACCCAGCGGCGCAGCAGTGACCACCGAGCTAGAGTAACTGTATAGGCTCTGCTTGCAAAGCCAGAGTATCGCGTTCCTTTTCCGTTCGCCGCCATCTCTGTATCGGCGGAGGAGTGGTCACGTGCGCAGAACTGGATTCACCCTTCGTGCGGGAAAGCGCCCTTCCAGAGCGCCGAGTTTCGGGGGAACTTATTTTCCGCTTTGCGTTCGCAAAATATAGATCCTGGACCAAAACAAAATCGAGCGAAACGTAAGCTTCCTGAGTCGTTGAACATTATGTGCATCAACTGGGAACAGTACAATCCCGTTTTTTTTTTTTTTATAACGCGACCGATGTTTTGGGACCTCCGTTTCCAAAGTATGTGAAGCAGACGACACGGATGACGATCGCGTTGCTCGCGTCTGTGGCTCTCGCGGAGTGATACGCGATACCGATACGCGAGCTCTCGTTTGAAAGCAGGGGGCGGCGTTTTCGTCAGCCGCTGCGTCGTTTTCCGCATTGAATTTTGTATGCGCGTAGAAAGAGCCCCGTGAAAATGACAGGCGGTAGTGTTACCAAGTGCACAAATCGCGCAGACAACGGCAAGAGCTTGTAGCGTATTCCGACGGCGAGACATGATGTGAGACGCCGCCTCGTCTGGATTTTTTGTATGGGAAGGATATTATTTTTAATCTTGGTCTGCCCTTTTACAATACCCCAAAAGATTTCTGCAGGCAGTTGTGCGAAGAAACATGTTTTAGAGACGGTTCGTGCTGTGCCTGTTTGCAATTTCTTCAAGGGACCATGTCGGTGGTAGTAAAATAGTTTAATAAGTTAAGCAAAATGTTCAAAATAGAAGAGAAAGCGAGATGTAGGTTGGTGTCACACACTGAAAGTAGACAGAGCTCTATCACCCTATTATCGGGGCGGAATATACTGGTCATATAGGAAAGCAGTCAACCTCGGCATCATTCTTGTCCCTGCAACGAATTGGACTGCGTTTTCAAAGACTAATCCGCATTGAAAGTGGAACGTCGGTGGACTTTTTTATATTAGGCAGTTTGCACCTTGCGGCATCTCCAAAATTTGGAGCACCATCTAACATTTATTATTCGCAAACCCTTCATGTTTGCGATTCAAGCGAATTCGAAATTTAGCCCAACTTGAAAGCATGCGAAAATTGCGGTCTCCAAGAGCTCTCAATTTGGGCGTCTCGAATTCGTGAAATGGCAAAACCTTCAAATAAAAAAGTAAATAAAAAAAAAGTTGTGCACTTTTTTGCATTAATGTGCGGATGCTCCACATTCCTCAAATTCTCATATAATTTGGACGCACGAAGGTAAAGCACTGCTCCGTCTACATAATATCAAATAAACAGTCCCCCTAAAAAAAAAAAAGAAGTCACAGGTTGAGCAGTGCACCCGCTCTTCGATTAAACACAAGAGGAAAATAAGCAGGCCTGCGTTCTTTCGCTTCTTGCGATCGCTTGAGGGGAAAGGTCCTCCAAAAGTTGGGCATACAGCGGGCTCACGACGCAATCTGCATTCCAGCAACAGCGACTTGACGACTTCACTTCACACGCGACCCGCGGGACCTGCGGGGTCATGGCTGCGCATTTTCGGCACCGATTTGAAGTCCAGGGGGGCGTGGCCAATGACGTCATGAACGTCAAAATAACGGCTTTTCATTTTGTCATTTTTGACGTCACAACAATATTCACTGTTATTTTCACAATAACACGATTTATTTTGGATGCCGCTGACATATCATTTTGAAATGTCGGTCGCTCGGCGTGTGTGTGGTCGGGTGCTCGGCGGCTCGGCGGTATCCGATCTGGTGCGTGTTGTCGACGTTGCCGCCTGTACTCGCCGCGTTTTTAGGAACATCAAGATAAGCTTTCTCCATTTTCAAACTTCGCCCGGTGCCGTCCGTCATTCCTGTTGCAAATGAAGATTACGTGTACCGGAGGCCAGCCCAGCAGTAATTTTTTACGCATTTTTCTGGCACTGTACTTGTGTGTAATACGACGGATTATCACCCTTGCACAGAAAAGCTGCGAAGGCCGTGCAAGTGCCGAGTGAGTGCACCTCTGGAAAGCAAGTACCATACCATTTTGTTCAGCAAAAAATTCGTCAAAACATTGGTTTTTTTTTTCAGTGTTAATGGTAAAAAATGAAATGTCGTAAATATCGCCGAATTCCTCAACAAAACAAAATGCCTGAAAAAAAGTAAGCCTAGAGGCTTACTTCTTCCTTTTTGGATCGAACCCGCGATCGCTGGCTCATGAGGCAGACATCTTACCGCTAAGCTTCGTTACAGCTTCGTTACAGCTTCAGAAATCTCGTTTTGACAATTCGTTTTATACGAGACTTTCGGACGGCATTTAACGCGTGAGTGGAGTACAATCGGACGGCTTTTGAACGCTCTGCAGTAGTGCCGTCGGACGCTACCGTAGTCACTACGAATCTTCTTTTGCAACAGCTAGAGTGACCGACGGCACCGGGCGAACGAAATTGGAAAGGCTGTTTTTGGATGTCGGCAATTGATACGCAACAGAACGCGACGAGCACAGGCGGCACGTCGACAACACACACCAGCGAGGACACCGCCGAGCCGCCGAGTACCCGATCATGCACACACTCGCCGACCGACCGACGTTCCAAAATGTAGTCGGCGGCATCCAAAATAAAACGTGTTTACGTCAAAGAACACCAAATAAAATTTGGAAGTCCGTGACGTCATATGCCGCGCCCCCTGGATATGAAATCGGTGGCGAAAATACGCACCCCGGGTGCATACGCTGGTGCGATTTTTGCAATCGAGAGGGAAACAGGAAGCGACGAGACAACGTTCACGGCGCATGCGCGGCTCGTCGCCGCACGCCGCACTATTTTCCTTCCGCAGCGCGCCGCAGCACGCCTCCTCGCGTCTGCGCCTTCGTGCCCCTGCAAAAGCCGATCGTGGCTTCCCGCAGTGCTTGGCTCCAAAATGGCACCATTGCGGTACTCTGCTCCGCATAGGGAGCATATACAGTTACTCTACACCGAGCCAGCGCGGTCTGCACGGCGCACCGACTCAATGCGTTCGCACCGCCGCAATTCTTTTGCACCACCGCAATGCGTGGCGCCCCAACGCAATGTGCGGCGCCGAGAATGCTTTTGCATTCACAACTCACAAAAAGTGCTTAGCTGTCCTCGGAATTTTTTTAAATCTCCTTCCCTGATATCATTAGGGAGGGTTGCTGACGGAGTGCTGTTCGTGCAGGGCTACTTTTTCTACTTAAATAATTTATCTCGTGAGCTGATGACTATTCCTGCATATTAGTTTACATTGTTCTAAGTCGGCTGTGCATTCACTGTCTTGGTGATGTATTCCTAAATTTCCGGAAATGGTTCTGTTTATGTCATATTTATCTTCCCCTAGTCTCTCAATTATGCATCTTTTTGTTTGGCCAATGCATTGTTGACAGCATCTGAGGGAAATGAAATAAGCTACTCCTTCAGAACAAAGAATAAATTGTGTCCAATTCTTTTTCGTGCAGTCTAATTTTTAATGTAAGGTGGGATTGACTATCTTTTTTGCACAAGTTATGAAGCTTCTTAGGTGCTGAAAAAGCTACCGTTTTGTTTATCAAGTTTCCAATTCTCTTTAGGCCCTGCGATACCTAATGGATATAAGAAATAACTTTTTTCTTTTTTGCGTATAGATTTATCATTGTTTCGTAATATTTAAAAGGTTCTCAGCGACTTTGGTTAGCATAAATTTGGAGTATCTCACTGCTTGGAGCCTGCAGAAGATTCCTCATGGCTTTTGGACCTCCGCCTATATTTCCTGCCCCATCATGTTTGCTGCGCATATGAACCAAGTGTAGACTCGGCGCATTCGAAGTTAGTTAAAAGGGAAGCTATGCCTCATAAACGCTATCACTAAGTTCTGCCCGCATTTAGTTAAAGGTATCTTTGCTTCGTAAATCTCTAGGGTTCCAACAGGGGTGTACCCTTATTCTATGCTAACGTGAGTCGCTGAGGACATTCTAAAATTAATAAAAGAGTGTGAAGGAAATATCAGCAGAATAAGAGATACGAAGAAATAAACTGTAGTTATTCTTTGTATCCTCCACTTATCACCTGATCCAAGAGAATTTAAAACCGGATAAATTAAACAGTAGCTTTCGCAGTACCTAACGAGATTTATAGCTTGTGCTAAAAAGTTAATCCCAACTAACACAAAAATCAGACCGCGCAAAAAAGAATGAGACCCATTTTATTCAATGTACTGGATGAGTTGTTTACTTCATTTCCCTCACCTGTGGCTAACAATAGATCCTTTAAAAAGGAAGATGTATAAATGATAGACTACGATAACATAAATATAACATAAACTGAGCCATTTGTGGTCATTTATTAACACATTGCCGAGACTATGGATGCAAAGCTGGCGTAGAAACAATTTAACTAATATCCAGGAGCGGTCAAGAGCTCACCAGGTAAAATCACGGAATCAGAAAAAGTAGCGCTACATGAACAGTACTGCGTCAGTACCATTTTACTAACGTTATCATGGAAAAAGATGGAATATTTAGCGGGACATTTTTAGCGAGGACTTTATTTGCATGTGATTGTGCGTATGTATCTGTATTTTTGTGAATAGGTATATTTACTGAATGAATGGATGCATTTACTGATCTGACTCACGTACCAGTTACATGTAGGTAGATGTGGAGAAAGGAGAACGAATGGGTTATAATCCGATTTGTAAGTTAGCTCTTTGTCCGTCTTTTGTCTCCCTTACAACAAGTTCGTCTCTGACCACATTGATATTTATTGCGTAACTAAAAAACATTGAGCGCGCTCATTTTGTTTATGCGAATAGTGTTGTTTTGTTTTATAATTGTATCGTGTTCTGTATGTGCAGGGACACCAGACCTAGTCAAGCTTCATTTTGGGAGCTGTTTGTCCGTTGTCCTCAGCACAGTTTTCTTGCAATGAAGTACATGATCAAGGGAGCAAGTTGCGTTTAGCATAAGTAAGAGCAAGACGGCCACTTTCAATGCTTAGTTCTTTAGGCGCATTTTGCCAATAAAATACGTTATGCAACGCCTGTCTCAAAATATTTGAAAGCTCCCTGTTTGCTGAGCAGTTGAAGTCACTTTTTAATTAAAAAGTACTAATGAGCCTTTTGTGATTGTAATGCTATGCAAATTATTTTGTCTGTAGTACGTACTTTTATAAAGTCTTAATACATCGTCGTCAGCTCATAGGTGTTAACTTACTAAAGTACAAATGTGAATACGAAGTTCGTATTGCCAGCTAATTCTGAGAACACCTAAGTTCACATCGCCCAATATTCATCACTTTTGGGAATATTCGAGAAAACACAAATACATTTGGGTCAGATTTCAATACCTGCCAAGTAGACACCATCTAGACACCATCTAAATGAATACATAATCAACGGATGTTCCTTCTCTCGTCTGTCGTGGTTTTCTTTGGTCAATTGGCCTTCTATAATACTAAACGATTATTATGTATATTTTAGTGATACCCCTAATCCAAATGAAGACATGACTCCCAAAGACACGTGCCCACACAGTGAGGTTCGCATTTCATAAAGAAAGAGGTTTTAGTGAAGCAATAAAAACAATTTTTTTCGCTTTTGTCAAAAAACAACATTCAAGAATTTTCGTCACTACTTTGCGTTTACATTGCCTCAAAAAAAGGATAACGAGTTTGGTAGCGTCACGTATCCCGTCTCTTCGGCTTTCGGGAACGAAAAGAGCGCCGAGAAACCAGCTTGAAAAAAAAAACAAGCATGAACAATTCACGTCGTCATATTTTCTAGAAAACGGGGATTTATTGCGCAGCCGCTCCTCCTTACTCCCGCATTTTCGCCTAGTTTCTATTCCCAAATCATTTTTGTTTATTTATTTGCATTCAATGTTTCTTCATTTTATTTTTGCGCGTTTGTGATTCCGCTCTTGCTGTGAAAAAGGGGCGGGAGTCGTCCGGAATTTCCGCGTCACATCAATAGATGGCGCTCGCTTCCGGTTGAGCGATAAGCGACGCGTCCCCGTCGCGAGCGCCCAAGCGGAAGTTTACTGAAGGCGCGCGCATGCGCGTTGAGATCTGGGCATCTCTCGGGCTGAACCTTTGCGCGGAGCGTGTGCGAAAAACGGTGACCTTCGCATTTATTCGATGGCCGACGTGTCGGGGAGGCGTTGCCTGCGTAAGATATGCGCATCTGGTATTTCGAATGGAAAACTCCGTCACGTAAAATATCAATGTGTGAGAAAGTGTGAGCTCATTGTCTCTGTTTACGTTTTCAAATGTGAAGCTTACAAAAACGAGTTCGAATTTCTTGTGGAGTTGGTGCAAAAATCATTTATAGAATATGCTTTAAACTAAATCTCAAGCGCGAGGTGTGTTTCTGCTGAATGAATTTCACGGTTCAGAAAACTCAGGAAGAGGAAGACGAAGCTCAGATATATCAAATACTTGAGCTCCGCAAATATTTGATTCCTGCGATACGCGCGGAGGTACCGGTCTCAAACTCAATAGTCGCAACTAAATATAGTAAGATATTTGAAGAAAAAAAAAGATATATTCAAATGACGCCGACGCTTATTGAAAGGCTTATCAAACAAACAATAACAATTAAAGCACCGCCTTAACGGGACCACAAATATGTATCGCAATCAAGGGATACAGCGGGCGACCTGATAGTACATTAAAACAAAAACGGGAAAAATATACTCCGAAAATGCGTGTCAGACATTTTTTTATATATTTTATACACGTGCTCTTGTCATTTTGCTTTATCTTAGTGTGGGGCTATTTGTTAAAAATGACTACACTTGAGAGCGAACATTCCGACAGGATCATGTGGTTCGGTTTCTTTGCCTTGCGGCATGTGATGTGTATATAACCTTCTACAGCAGATTTTTTTGTTGCATGATTTATTTTATATATTTATATCTCTTTATGTTTCTACCTTGTGAATAGGATGTATCAGTGAACATACGTCCAAATGTACGTCTAAAAAACTACACAACGTTAAAGAATATGATAGGTAACAAATGCTCTTTATGCTCACCGCAATCTACACACCTATTTTATTCACTGTTGCCTTAGTGGACCTCAATTTATTATCTACAGAAGTTAAAGAACTCTTCGTATATTAAAAAATAAATGAACTATTTAACATGTTTCTTAACAAGATTTTTTTTTGTAATTCTGACGCGTGAATTATTTTATTCTGTTTTATATCTTTTGTGCGTGTGAAATGCGCCTACTGTACAAACGTTACGCTCATGTTCTTCATATCCATAACTTTTGGGGCACATAGCATCTGCGACCATTTAAGGATTAGAATGTGTTGCCAGCACCAATAACCTATTTAGGTCTGTAAAACCCTTTATGCGATAATACCAACTAGGGAATATGCGTTGCTACAACTAATCTAGGGCCATTGCATGGAAGGGCAACTACTGCGGAGATTAATCAATTCTGTGGAGCTACGTCCTACCACGAAAACAATAATACAAACAAACCCGTCGAACGCGTGAGAATTGGGCCGGGCTAACACATCCTAATGCTCACAATCGGCGCATCCGGTTGGCATTTCACTCACCCTCGTCTAAGGCGATGTGTCGAATACGACTAAGAAAAAGAAACCGGGAGCACGCGGCCGGCATGTAACCAGCTTGAAAAGGCGCATGGAGAGCGCTACATTTCTCTCGTTGCTTGTACAACCAATAAAACGAGCCGCGCTTCACATTTTATTTCTAGGGTGAATACCATCTTCAGACATGAATGCCACTTTATATAATATAGTCTGAAACTATCCCAGCTTACACCTGTTTGTTGCGTCATCCGGTAAACATGTTCTCAAAAAAATTAAAAAGTCATATATGTAGCAACAAAACGCAGCTTTCCAAAATGAGTCGAACCGAAACTCATATTCTGAACCGCTGGCGGTTTAATTATGCAACATTTCCTCGAAGACACGTCGCGTGAATATCAGGCTTATTCTTGATGAATTGAAGGTGATATATTCGAAAACAAATGTTACCCTCTCATCTGCGAATAATAGTTAATTTTGTAGGAAGCGTCGTCGCCCATTTTCTTCGCTTTCATTGTGCTTCTTTAGCTTCGATGGCTCTATGTTTTTATCTCGATTGTTTTTCTCCAATTCTAATGACTTGGCAGGTGGGGATTCAAGTCGTTTAAAATTTTGTATGGCCGATTTTCAAATGCTTGAAACCATAAAAAAACATTTCCTCACGAAAATTTAATAATTGCATTGCAATTGCGTTTAGAATAACACGTTCGACTGCAGCGGTAATTTTCAACAAGAAAACGCTCACCGAAACATCGATTACTCATATTATCAATGATGCACATAATCTAAAAGAACTCACTCATGGTGGTAGCACAAAATGAACAGACCAATCTGCATTCGTAAAAGTAGCGCACTAGAATGCTCTAATGTACCTTCTTTTTTATACGCGTCAATCATTAAGCAAGGCACCAGATGTCGATGTGAAGCTCCGACTGAACGAAATCATGTATGACATTTGTGCGTTAGTGGAAGCACAAAATAAATAAGGAGGCAAATTCACGAAAACGTCAACCACGAGAACTCGTTTCAGGTGGGAATAACAGAGTTTATGTAAAAAAAGAGAGAGAGGAAGAGATGTCTTAAGTAATATAATGCTATTCACACAACATAATAGGCAGCTCAACCACGTAAAAATAAAGAAAACAAAAAAAGCAGACAACGCTATGTCGACTATCCCACACAAGGCACTGTTTGTACAGACGCAGTTGGCCAAGTTTATAGTCAGGTAATACAGCGATGTCTCGTTAATTTGAACACCTCCGTGCCACCCAAACAATAGTCCAGAGTGTGAGTTGTCTGTTATAAGGACACAAATATGGATACGTTTTCTCTGTTTGTCCCCAAAAAACTGATGACTATAATGCGGAGTATCCATATCTACGGTGTTCATAGTAAGAAGACATGACTGTATATAAGCAGTCTAGTCTGCGCATCTTATGACCTATGCAATACTAGACATCGCCTGAAAAAAATAAAAATACGTAAATCAATTTACGAATTACTCTGTCAAGGCCAGAACTCTCAAATAAATAAACGAGGCAATGAGAACGAAGACAGTTTCTTGTTGTGAATGTCGTGAAGGTGTGCAATTTTAAGACAAAACAAAACTTCGGCGACGGAAGGTATTTTGGCTTCGGGGTCTTCAGCCTACTGTCTCGGAAGACTGCACCGCGAGTCACTACCTTTTGTTTATTATGCGCATCACTTACAAGACAAGGTAGCCGTAGGCGAGATAAAATATCGGGTTCCGAATACTTGCTATGTCGGTTCCTGGGATTCATTCTGGCAACTAAAACTTCTAGGTTCGGAGGAGCGGAAACGTTCGCTGGTGGGTTCGGCGTGTATACTTGGAGCGGTGAACAAGACACCCGAGAAATATGCAGTACGCGACAACCGGAATGTGCGTTTGTTCTGTCTACCCGATTTAGGTTCTAGACGCATTGATTTCAGAGGTTTTCAGGTTGACTTTTTTAATGCAGCAACATTGAGCATCCGGGTTTCGTAAGATGCGTTCCTTTATAAACGCTTCAGCCAAAAACACACGGGGAATCAATTAAGTGTTGTTTAAGGCAGCAAGTATAATCAATACAATTATTTCTAAGGACACGATTTTTGTAGTATAAGGAACTAGGTTGGGATACTGCTGTTTTCAATTGCCAAAAAGTATAAATTTACTTTTAATAAAAAGTGTACTTCGTTCATTTATTGGTATTTCTGGACTTTGAGTGAGTTTAAATTTAGGATAGCTATACTTTATTTCATCTTAAGTCCACAGGCAGGCGACAAATCGAGCTAATGTGACCAATTAAGCACAAAAAGCAAGCCACTAAGTTGTGTTTTTCTGCTTTGTTAATGATTGATTTAGTGATGATAGAAGACGTACTGAAACATGACGAACACGATGATGATACGCCTTTGGCGCTGTATGACTTGTCCCATCAGCTCGCTGTGTCTGCTTTGCCTAGACTTAAGGTCCAACGATGTAGTCTCATTAAAAGTCCCTTGATACATATTTTACAAGTAATGACAACAAACACAAATGACAAAGCACATTCCGCTGGAACAAAATGGCGGCATTCCGTTCAAACCTCTGCTGTGCGCCGCCATTCACTTCCTAAAACCTGTATCGTCACGCAGTCGGCGCTTCAAAGAATGTCGCTACTTGCAGGAAGCTTTTATCTAGGGACTTTAGTCTCGATAAGCACAAAGTTATGACCCAAGTGTGTGTAGGCGTGCTAGTTAGAGTCTTGCTGCGATGGCCTCACGCGAAGCGAGATGTCAATCATTCGAACTTGTTCGTTGCTCAACTCGTGGCCCGATTGTAGAACCATAGTCTCCTCTAAACTGACAAAGCCTGGCAGATCGCCGTGAGACGCGGGCGCCGAAAGTGAAAAAGAGAGCGGCAGACAACGGATGAGAGGAGAGTCATGTAACGGGCGCCCCGCTGCGGCCAGACGCCAAAACACACTTCTCCCGAGCTTTGTTATGTCCTCTCGTGCTCCTCGCGTTCCTCGCGCGTCGTCGCCGCTGCAACAGTTGTGCGCTCACTACCAGCTTCTCCGAGAAATGCTTTGTGCTACTAGATCCTCGGGCTCCAAATCTGCGATCGGGCGCTCTATGGCTCCTTCGTCGAACTGCCAGGCTTTGTGAGTATAGAGGAGGCTATGGTAAAACACAAGGTTATCGCGACGTACGCCGCCGAAATCGTCGCTGTGTCTGAAATTTGCGATTGGCCGAACGTTCATCGTTGCGTCTAATTCTCAATTAATGTTTTTTTTTAATTATTATTATTGAATCGGCGGAAGTCAGCGGAATATTAGAGTGTCAACTGCGACGGCGTTTGCTAAAAAATGCGATCACTCTGAGCATTTCATTGCTATTTTTACACGTACCATCGAACATCCAACTTCCTTGTTCGCAGCTGATGATAAATAATCAGAGATTACAACTCATGACATCACGGCGAGAAGAAAAAAATTATTTGCGCGACGTAACGAATGGAAACCACAAGAGGGCGCCAATGAAACGTTTCGGCTCTCATAGCATGTTCATCGGAGCGCGCGCGGGCAACACCGTGGCGCCCCTCTGCTTGAACCACTGTCCCTAGAACATTCCGGAGTCTGTTTTAGGTTTCTTTTGTTTACCACATTATAGACTGTATAGTGTTTTGTGGGCGCGGAAAAGTAAAGATTTATTATTATTGTTATTATTATTCTAACTATTAATATTTTTATTTTTATTATTGTGATTGTTATTATTATTACTGTTTTTATTATTATTAGACTTAATACTGTCCCGATTGCCCCTAGGTGGGCTGTGAATACTCCGAACTCTTTCGTGGCTAAGCTCGACGTTTCTGGAGGTTTTAAGTAGCGATAAATCGACGTTTGATAACACTGGAAAGGAGTTAGTTGCAGTGCTGACGGTAACGCGTTAGAAGTAACGGCGCCACTAGTAACGCCGTACTTGATTTGGTAACGTAGTAAAATACTCGTAACTTTTTTTTTTGACAGTAGCGGATAACGTAGTTATGTTACTCGGTAAACCTTCTCTCCCAAAGTTTGAAAAAATAATTTTACTTCGATTTTTTTTCTGTTCATAGGCGCCGTCAAACGATACTTTTTTTTGCATTTCTACTTGAGTTTTACTACGTAAATATTCGGATCGAACCGCAAAAAAAAATAATAATGTCGGTATGCTAGATATCTGCATGGACGGAATGTTTCTTGAAAAATGGCGCTTCTGTACAAAACAGTCGAAAGTTTTATTTCTTGAGGGCTCACGAGTGCGTCTGTCTGTAGCCTACGACGTGCATGACAGCCAGTGGTGAATCACTGATCGCGTTTTCTCTTCGGTTGACGCGTAAAATATGAATGCGTCGCCGGCGACACTATCTGATCAAAGCTCGTGGTTTCAGAATCTAAATGAAGAAAAAAAAGAATTTTTCAGGAACTACGGAAGCTTTCCTTGTTGCTCAACCAACGTTTCGTACTTTTTATTTGTGCGTATCTCGAATCATTTTGCTCACAAGCCCTAACTTCTAAACTTCGGGGAAAGGTTTTGTTTGTTTTTTTTTGCGGATTGTTTCTGTTTTTTTTTTACATCAGGAAAGACGACTTGATCCAAGTGCTCTTCGTCTATGCGAACGAAGAGTTATTGGAGTCCCCAGTGCACTTTTGTGAATTTCGCACTTGCCACATCAGCATGGTATCTGCTTTGTTTTATTTCACCACTCAGCGCACAGAAGTCGCGGACACCGTCCGAGCGCCTTTCTGGCATATTGCCCGTCCAGTAATAAGGCACAGTCCGGCCTTGTACCGATTAACTGTACGGCAAATAGCGAGCTTCGCTCATGTGGGTAAAATACATTGTCGCCAAGACACACATTTGTTGTTTTCTATCAATTCGCAAAGTCGCATTGTTTATATGCAATAACCACATGAGAAAATAACCCTTAGACTTTTTAATTTAATATTGAAGGAGTAATAGATATAAAAGGGATGCTCATTCCATAAGAGAGGTCACATCGCTGGCGTCCAAACGCAATCCACCTGCGCCTTCTTCGTGTTGGGGCAATCGCGCTACAGCGTACGTAACCGAAGAAAGCACTAGAATATTCATTGACCAACGAGGGAAACTCTGTCCAGAACAGGGATGGTGGTCCGCGAAATGGACTATAAGCACGCATAGATTGCGCAACGGATAGGTTTTTACGGACTCAATAAAGCCAGTAGCGACACATGCAGCGTTTATGTTTTTTCTGGAAAAGAGCCGGCAAGGCCGTGTTGCAAAATCAAATTAAAGCCGCAAGCCCACTCGACACACGCACGATCCTTAACATTAATGTTCAGGTAGGCACACATGACGCAATAAGGTCCACTCGAAAGGGCACTGAGATGTCCAGAGTCAACCATTAACCGCGGCGATATATTAAGTGTGAATCTCCAATGAAAAGAAAAAGTCAGCAGAACCCATCCTTTGGGAATGATTATCTACGTTAATGCGAATAGCATCAAACGGTGCGGAGTTATGCGCGTTCGTCAGGTGGCCGGCACACTCTAGATACGCCAGCCCACTCTTGAGGCGATTCTAAATTTGTTGACACTTTCACAGCCCTGCGCACGATCTCCGCAGCCCAGCACGTGCGTTTGTGTCACTTAGGAAGGCGAGCAAAGCACGCGCCATACGCACAAACACTCAAAATGGTACCGACCAGACTTTCTGGCGTCTCAGCTAGTCTCAACCAACGGTACTCTAAACGGTTGTTTATATCTTTACCATAGGACGCGCTTACAGCGCTGTCACAGTACCGGTGGCGCGCGTTCCATGCACGAGGCTCATTCCGCTCTCGTGAGGCTGAGCACGGCCGCTACATCACCCTCTCCCGAGCGCGGGAGAGGGTGAGCTAGCGGCCGTGCTCAGCCTCACGAGAGCGGAATGAGCCCTCGTGCATGGAACGCGCGCGCACCGGTAGCTGTGACAGCGCTGTAAAGCGCGTCCTATGGTAAAGATATAAACAAGTGTTTAGAGTGCGTTGAATGACTGCCTTCATAGCTCTGTGGTTAGCGCGTCTGCCTGCTGATCAAAGGGTCAACGGTTCGAATCCCAGCCGGCGCCGGTCTTTTTTATTTATTTATCGACCCGCGGCGTAAGAGGTTAGATAGCCAGATAGATAGATAGATAGATACATAGACGAAAAGTGCGTGAAGTTTCCAAAGAATGCTATTCGCATTAAAAGAAATGCATAGAGTATATTGTTTGGCCAAGAAATATATGAGAACTATATATATATATATATATATATATATATATATATATATATATATATATGAATTTTATAAGGCACATACGTGGTGTGGCTAAGTTCTTATATAATCTTATAGGTTATCGTATGTTGATTGTACACATTCGTATAGTTGTTTTCACTACTGCTGGGGAGTACTTTTACTCATTGTAATCAAGTTGCCGGAATACAACGTGGGTCCAACAAATCTCGCTGACTAAATAAATTTGAAAATTAAATTCGCATGCTCTGGCACCGTAACATTGCGAAAAATGACGCAGGTGTGCATCGTCCGCAACACCAGAGGGCAACTAAAAAGCGCCCATTACTTGGCATGCAGGGTAGCCTTTTTGATGCGAAAACAAAAACAACGGTTACGTGCGCCACTATACTTCGTCTCATCCTACGATGGACTAAAGGCAGAAGCTACAAACCGCCAGATCCAATCACGAGCCAGTTAGACATTGCATGGTATTTCGCTTCGATGCACGTATTGGTGCCCGCGTCTCGGATCACTGATTGGAATGGGAGGACAGTGGTTCGGATCGAGCAATGAGTGACTCAACAATTTCACATTGCAAAGAAAGCCACGATATACTGGCTCTTTGCAGTGTCGAAGCTATAAAAATGACGCAGCGTTTTTGGATTCGCAGCCTTATTCGTCCAAACGCAATCAATGCTAAGCGTGTCATAGTTTAGCGTGGAAGGTGATTGGACCTGGCGGCCCGTGGCTTTGGCCTTTAGTCCATCGTAGGATGAGACGAAGTATGAAGCGTTTCCTTAGTCAAAGCTGCTACGAGAATGCGCGTAAAGTTAGAATAATATTCACTCTGCTTCTCGTTCTTGTTTCTTTTTTTAAATAAAAAATGCCGAACGTGTTTAACGTTTTTTTTTCTTTTTTGTTTCCTTTGCATTTACACAAAAAAGTTTTTTCTTCCTGGTTGTTCGTCAAAATCTTGATTTTTCAATGTACCTCATAATGGTGGCCTGTATGTTTGTTTCATATATTAAAACAATTGCCGTGTTACCCACACCATCGTGCTACATTTCAGTGCGGGGTCACGCAAAACTAATTTAGGAGACTTTTTATTTATTTACTTTTAATTTGGGTTTAATTTATTTGGTTCTTGCTGTATATATTTGTTTTTTGTATTTTTCTGTTTTTTTATTTCTTAACTTTCTCTATTAATAATGTCATTTTTTCGCGCAGATGTTTGTTTCACAAATACTGTTATTTGTTTTACAATTCATCTATTGTTTCGAGGCGATGTTTTTTAACAATTTAAGCGTGAAACTATCTCGGCAAAAAACTAGAGTGGACGCAATTTTCGTCTCGACTTTGTTGCTTATGTTGAGACTCCACTGATGGCTATGCTTCGGGAGCAAACATGGGTAAATTACTTTCAAAATGTAATTTAATTACAATTACAATTCTTTTGCTCCAAAAGTAGTTTAACTACAATTACAATTACTACTACGTGAAAGTAATTCATTACAATTACAAATTACTTTTAAAAAGTAATGCAATTACTTTACAATTACTTATATCTGAAAGCTACCCACCTTGGGCCATATAACTTTAAATGAGTTATATGGCCGCTGTATAAATGTCACTATTGTACTTTCCTTTTATTAAATTTTTTAAATGAATTATAGAACTTAACAGTTTGGAGTAATGAACTCCTGCATTCTTATATTCTCAATAAATAAAAATAAATTGTTATTATATTTTTATTTTATTTTAAAACAAGCTCTTGACAGTCTAAAACCGCGGTTTGTAAAGTATTGGAATCTCGTCTAATCAGTTTGAAAAACGGTTGAAAGGGTTAGGGGTTGGAGCAAACAGTAAATAACGAAAATTTATGCAGAAAGGTAGACGAGGATTGGGAGAGGGAAGAGCAGTGTTGCAACAACGGTTGGAAGTAAGGCGGGGTGAGTCGTGTTAACGAGACCTGCTACTTCTTCGCCTCGATGTTAGAGTAGCACAAGTTACTGTAAGTGGTAGAGGGACGTGAAGAACTCGTAAAGAAAAGAAAATAATTTCATGGACAATAAAATCCCCAACCTTGGATGATGTGATCGGAGCCCAACCAGCTCGACTTCGAACCCCGATGCCTCCTGATGGCAATGAGAAATAAGAGGGACCCCTAGGAACACGAGCAACAGGAAGTGAACAAGACGAAAAGACAGATTTCAACTGCGATTTGAACGAAAACCGACGTGAATGTTGCCCTCATTTATCACATTATTTCTCAAATTTTTCATTAAATCGTTTTACAGTTTACAAAACCGTTCATTCCGTTCTATCCCAGCCTCTCTTTCCCATTCCTCCTTTCTCTCCTTTTGAGCAGGTTGGGATACACCCTGTCCCGTCGCTTTGGCTGTACTGCAGTAAAAGCGCCGGCACCGTAAAATCTTGCAAAGTAATTGTAATTGTGCCAGAAATTTTGCAATTACTGATGCTAGAAAGTAATTAAGTTACAATTACAATTCCTTTTAGCTAAAAGTAATTAATTACAATTACAAATTACCAGGAAAAGTAATTAAAATACAGTAATTCAATTACTGTAATTGAATTACTACCCAAGTATGTTCGGGAGTGACACTCAGGGTAGCCGGTACGCTTCTTTTGTGGTTTCATTTGATCCTGTGATTAATGATTCCGAAATAACTGATTAATCGCTGTGTGCTTTTTTTGCAATCGTTATGGCGGCACTACATAAATAACCGCGATGTGCTATAAATACGTACAGTCGTTCGAACACTACAATAAACGAAGTAAAAAGAACAGAACCCCGAAATTCACTAAGCGAAATGGAACCCATTGTCGTTATCTATAGAGGAAGCCAAATATCTCCACATATTACTGTGGTTTTTATTCCTTATTTGCACACATTTTAGAAGGAAGGCACGGACCGACTGACCGACAAGACTTTGTATGTTTACATGTTTACGTGATTTTTTTTTAAAATAAGATATGAAATGTATACTCAACCAGCCGATCCTGACTTTACTCTGTTTTATTTATTAAAGTTTTATCTTACCTAGTTCTTGCAATACGTCACCGTGACGATATTGGCTAGAGTCTCCGATGATTGATGTTTTAACGTTGAAGTGTGTATCAGCCAGGACAGAAGGTTGGTGGGTGCTAGGCACTTTGAACCAGTGCAGCATTAGACGCAGTCCTGTTGAGCAACTCCAGATATTTTGCCAAGTGACAAACTTAGTAATTTTCACAAAATATTTCGCCAAGCCTTTATTTATTAATTTGTGTACAAACTCTTCGATACAAAAAATGTATGGTGTGTTCAAAAACATACAAAATAGTTGCTTTTCTTCAAGGTAACCTTCGGTAAAAGAAATGGATCCAGAGAAAAGCAGTGTCATTTCCCTCCGCGGTATACTGGCCGGGACGCAAACAGGTACTAACATACAGACGACCAAACCTCGGAAGGTGAATGGCTGATCGGGCTCGGTTGCCATGGCAATTCCTGCTTCGGTCCATTCAAATCTTCCGAGCTTCGAAACGGTCGTTCTGAACAAGTTGCGCATAGATGGCTAATAAGTATCATTGCACCGAAGGCGTTCATCGCCAATATAAACGTATTTGGCAGTGTGCATGAGATCCACGCATATAAATCTGGCTTACATCCGCATACCCCTTAGAATGGTAGTGTTGATCTTGCGTATTTCAAGACAGGAAGATTATTGTTCAATGCCGCCAACCATCGACTCCGCATGGGGTGGCGGTTTCAGAAGATGTGCGCTGGTTTCACAGCTATGTGGATAGCCAAACTATCGTTATTCAAGAAATCTTCCATAAAGCAACCTGTCACCGGGATTTTCGACGGGCTCACCTAGAATGAAAAAGCCACGGAGGAACTGCTCATTGCTTGAACCAAAAAGGCGACCATACGGGGAGCTTGGGGTTATACCTTCCCCGGATTCAGTGACTTTAGGTTTTGAGTATCCCATTTCTTCAAGCTTTGAAGAAAGCACGAAAATCTCGTGCGGGATTTTAGTAATCTCCTGTGACCACATCCTAGTGAAGCTATCGATTAGCGATGTTAGTGCGCTTAGTTCTGTGGAGCTTTATTTTGTTTTGTTTTTCAAATCTCAATTGCTTTTATTAAAACTCCAATACGTTCGACACACAATATTTACATTAAGGAAAACAAAATGATGGAATGTTTCTTAACGTAGTCCACGACCCTTCTATTGGAGATTTTTTTTTTAAACTATTATTTAGAAGGCTAGGCAACAATATTTGCTAATTCACCAGTTTGGCCTATCGCACAGATATCTTGACTTGCTCAGTAGGATGGTGAAAAATACTGCGTTGGTTCAACTCGCCAAACGTGCACCAGATTTTTTTTTGGTGCCTTGGCAGAATTTAGTTGGAAGAAACTGTAGGCCTTTCAGCACCAGACAGCAAATGTCGTGTCACTCGGCTAGAGACACGTGCTCAGCGTTTGAGGTTCCGCAAAAGAAAAGTTACTTCGAATGATCAAAACGATTTCTACAACCCAATATGCAAAGGTGGGAAAGCGCAGAAGGCACATTTTTGAATGGTCTATAAAAAGACAAAAAACATGTGTCCAGCGCATCAATTTTTTTTTCATCGCGTCTTTTCTCCGCACATTATATATTTGTTTAACAATTATGTTCAAAATACTCAAGGGTCGACACAATTTAATTGCTTAAGTAGTATACAAGTTCGGGTTTTTTTAACATTATTATTTTGACCTGACGGGCTCGTTATTAGCAAGTTAATTTATTAAATTATTTAGACGAATTGCAACGAAATAGTTATTTTGCAACTTAATTTATTAAATTATTGTCGTCAAATTGCTATGAAACATTGGTTTTGGATACGAGTCAATTTTAAAATAAGTATTTTCAATGTAATTTAATATATTTGTAATATCCTTGTCGAAACACTGTTAAGCGGCGGCCAAGTAAGCGTGACCAGGCGTTAACCTTATGGCTCATTGCGTTGTCGAATGATGAGTAGTTAACATGAGCCGTTATTAATTTGCCCTAACACGGCAGAAAATCACGCTTTTTGAGAGTCTGTTTAATCAGTGCAGAGTATTAAAAACGGCACTGAATAACCGCAGTCACAGTTTTCTTTGTTACTTAAAAAAAAAACTTAGCGCGAGAAGTAATTTTTGTAATTGTTCCGCCTTCATTGGCTTTCTGCTTCTTCAGTTTTCGCGACCGTTGGACGGCGCCATGAAAAAAGCAACATCGCAATCAGCGGGAAATCTCGACTTTTAATTTCCCACCCGTCCTTCGCTTTGAGGAAACAAACCAAAAAGCTAGATATAAAGTTGGAATAAAATAAAAACCGCAGAATCATTTATGCCGAGGCACTTGTTTTCCGCTTCGCCAGTGCACCATTTGGGCCTCACGAAAATATGTACTCTTTACTTCTATATTTATTAACTTTCGAAACGCAATTGTAATATGTATTAATTTTGCAATAGTTTCTCGAAAACTTCTGAGCGTGATGTTTGAATATTCATAACTTTAAAATATTGTTTTTATACACAATTTCAAAACAAAAAACATTTGAAGAACGCGTGACGGTGCACCACGCTACTTTATTTTTATTGTGTCAAGCGACCATGACATATCTCGTTATGCCTTTATGTTCCCATGAGAAAGCTACTATGTACTATTGATCAAATTTAGTCGTAGAAGATTTCTAAGTCTGGTTCGAGCGCTAGAATGTTCACATGAAAAGCACCCTCAAATTTTCGAGCGTTCAATGCGCCGCCGTAAGTTAGTACAATTGTGAAATTTCTTATACAGCAATTTTCTAGCTTTTTATAGTTCACATTTCAAGGAACAAAATCTTCTAGTTTGTTTGTTTACACTGAAACAAAGTTGGATTTAGGTTTGATGAATTGTTTTATAGACCATCACAATACAGATGGTGTAAAATATTAATTCCAATAGTTTGACATTATAGAGTCCTTGCCCTCAACAAAGCAAGCGGTAGTCGCTGAAACAAACCGTAAAAAAGTGCAATTTAATAAAACAAAAACGATAACAATAGCTGGAAAAATCACTACACAAATTCCTCATTCCAGTAATAGTATTTTAATTAAAGTCGTATATATGTAATACACATGCCCTCCTCAAATTTGAGTAAGCACTATAATGGTCTAAAGACACAACCTATAAAGTGTTCTACGTTTAGTAGTACGTGAAAGAGAAGCCTCCAAAACAATCCTTCTTGTTTCTAGTTCAAGATTTCTCAATTCACTAGAAAACAATCTTTGGAGCGCCGAGTGATATAAAAAATTATTAGTTACATTAAAAGTGCTTTAAGGACGTATTAAAAATATCTCACGCAAAAATACCACCATCAAAAACATAGATTTGATCAACTTCATATTCTGCGAGAGCGAGTCGTACGGCTTCAACATATACTAGCAATTATCTTCACTGCGTCTACGAATTGACATCGATTATTTTCGCCCTTATTTTCTGTCGTATATATATATATATATATATATATATATATATATATATATATATATATATATATATATATATATACTTTATCTTCTGTCGGTTTTTACGGTTTGGGTTTTCTGCGAACATCTGGATGGACGGTTTTTGCCGGTTTTGTTCTTTCTTATGCCTCCCTGTAGTCATCGACCCTTGTTATTTTGCTTTCGTTATTTTGCCTTCTTCCATACATCACTACGGGTGCAGTGAAGGGCACAATTATGCTCGGGTGGCCATGGTGACTGTGTTGGTTGCTCATCACCAGCTCTAGTGCTTCGCTATTTTATTTGCATAGGAAAATGGCAGTTATGAGAGGAGAGTTCTCACGTGAAACTCACTGAAAACAAAAACAACGAAAAACTTCTCAATGAATTTTACCGATGGCTTGTGTTGCTGGCTGACTCACTGACAAGATCCTAGTAACAATTATGCAACATATAGCAACACATTTATCAGGCAAGACAAATTATATCTAGTTACCAGAATTTTCCTTGCCCTTGACCGTAACCAACCTACCAAAATGGTGCATGTTTTAGAGCTGGCGGAAACTCTGCGAATTGATTAGATCGCCATTTTTGTTATTTCATTATTTTGCCTGCTAAAAAAACATCGTTGTTAGTCTATCCAATGTGTTACGATAATGTTATTGTTATATCTATTCACAGTTTCCGCCTATCGCAAACATCGCAAACCCTAGATATTAGTTTCACTTCCACTTACGCGTTAGGATCTTTACTCGGAAAGCTTTCTCATGTACAGAAACTTTAAGAGAGCAGCTCCCGAACGTGGAAGTTTGAGAATATTTTCAGAGAAAACCAGTCAAGTTCGGAAACGGCGGAGTCTGAAATATTCAACTCAATTTTCAGGCAAACCGCCCTTCCGTGACAGGATGACAGACATTGATTGGCCCCTCCCCCTCCCCCACCTCTCTCTCTCAGAAAAGAAAAAGAAAAAGATTTATTTCGAAACGCGTAGAAGATTTCTTTGTATTACCGCATCTCGCCGTCACTTTAACTCAAATATAAGGCATCCCTCCTTTCTCAAACGCGTTGACGTTAGGAAGGCTATTACCTGCATAATGTGACTGTCGGGGAAAGGAATTCACGTGACTTACTTTGACGGACATGTTACTTTAAAAAAACGAAAAAAGAAGTAAAATGCATGCCTGGTTTTAAGGCTTTTGATACTAGACACCGTCGTTTTTCAGGTAGTTAGGAGCGAGACGCATGCCTAAGCGCATTTATTGGAAAGAACTTGACGTCTTCCTACGTGCTCTCCTAGTACGCGTGGCCGTGTTCTCACAAATCCCTGCTTGGGTCTGGTAAGAGGTGCCAACACTTCTTGACCCCTCAGAAACAATGTCACAACATTTGCAGAAAAAATGGCGGTTCTTTATCAAGTAACGTTTTACCGACTTAAGAAGCCATACATTTTAACAAATTTATTTTAAATTCATTTTTAAAAGATGTGAATTCTGGCGGAAAGACATAACAATGCGGCATGACTGGAATAGTTAGATAGCGACATAATACTGGTGATATTTACATAGCAAATCCAAGACCGAAATATGAGTTAAATGCACAGCAAAACACACAGGAAAAAAAAACTTTACCCAAGTTGGGCTGTAAATTTAAAAAAAGAGGATTGTTGTATAATAATTGAGGAAAACTGAGAACGTGAAAGACAGCGCTTTATATGTACAGTTAGTGCGAGAGTGAGGAATATACGATGTTTGAATCTCTCAAGACTTGCATCTTTTGCAGATTCTTGTGAAGTTAAATCGTTTTTAGTTAAGTTTTATATTTCTGTGTGACTTGAGCAGTGTGCTAACATAAGGGGATTGTATACTATAAATTCTAAGACGTCCGAAAATTGGTTTTGTGCGAGCTTCGTATTACGAGTTGAAAATGCAAAGCTCATTTCTGTAGTAAAAAAGTGTCATAATGTCATACATTGCAGTGTTCTACCAGACTAAATGGCAGTAGTTAAGGTGCAAAAAAACGAGTTGTGAATGCCTAATTTTATGTCAGTGAGAAAAAACGAAACTTAACCTTGTAAGAGCATCAAAACGCGGACAATTTTGTTAGCGAACCATGTCGATATGTTTGTTTCGAAAAAGATTACCTTCAAGAGTAACTCTATGGCTATTTAAGAAGACACAATATACACCTTGAATGTACCAATCGTAATATTTTTTTAAACTTTTGTTCACGATTATTAGGGTCTAAATGCAGAACTTCAATTTACTGGTGTTGATTGTTATTGAATGGAATGTGGTCTATGTTCTGAGCTTTCTTCACATATCACTTGTATGACCTATGAATTCGTTAACATTAATAAAAGCGAAAATAAGCTTGTATCGTAAACATAAATAGCAAAGTGCGTATTATATTTAAAGTTCCCTATGTCAGTTATGTAAATATTAAACAACACGATCCCAAAAGTGCTAGCCTGACGCACTACACATTTAATTGGCATGACCTCTGACATTTGGTTATTTCTAACAACTTTCTGATGGCGAAACTGAAGATAAGTTTTCAGCAAATCTAACAAAAATATTCCCCTTAAACCTTCGAGAAAATGTTTTTCACGGTTCAGGAGACAGTTTCTAAACCCAAACTAGACATTTGGTATTGTGGTATGTTTGTTGCAAACATCAGTAATTATTTCATTTATTAATTTTTAGGGAACTGAAAAAAGGAAGAATTGATATCGGCCTATAGTTCAATGGCTGCACAAATTTGTAGAACATCAGTATCACAACAGCTGCTAGTACGGAAGGAGACAAATAAGCTTTCAAATTCCTGGGCATTACTCTGTTTTAAAAGTGCGCTTTCAGAGTTCCTGTGTTTTGAGTACACGAATACTGTGATCGTAATTACTGTCAGTGAAAGATAAAAAAGAATATCTATAGAGTCTTCTAGTCATGTTCCCGATGTTGGCAAGACTCTTCATAATAATTTATGAGCTCGTTGCGCCTGCTGTTGCCTACAACCAAGCACGGTATTGACCTTTTGCCACATAATGCATTTCGTTTTACTATTTCCGTATTAAACAACTTATAATGATAATCTTTTATTGCATGTTAAGGAAAAATGGTAGTCTATTTATGAACTCCTAAACTTCGCGCAGACTGCCTCAGGTGTCTTCAAGATACGTTGGAAAAGTGAGTATTTCTGGTTTATTATTTCGAAGGACACCGTTGTTACCCAAGTTTTTCACGCCTTTTTATTGCTTTCTGATTTGTGATGAAAATGCTTTATATCTTTTTTTTTTTAGACAGACCTAAGGACATATTGTAGGCATCGTCAGGTTTCGTTTCAGCGTATATTTCCTCTCACTGCAATCTGCGAGAGCTCGTTGGAAAATTATTCTGGTGTAAGTTGATTCATGTCTTCAAAAGTAATGGTGTTCATTTTCATACGCAATTTTGCAACTGTATCTTCATAATTTTATTAGAAAAATCGGCAGGTAACCACTGACGTGAGCAACGGTAATTCCGGAAAGCAGCTTTTAGATATCAATATTTTTTTTAAGAACGTACTGTTGTAGAATCGATTTTAATTCGAGTGAGCGCGGCATTGGTGTTAGTACAGGCATTTTCACTGTGATAATCTTCTAGAGCCCCCTGGTGCTGTTGACGTGCTTAGCCTATTAATGTTTATAACGTCTCTTAATATTCCTTACTATTTATGCTCGCTTACACAACTCAAGATGTTTTCCAGAAAAGCCAGAATGGCAACGGAAAGGGCGGGGAGGGAGCAAAACAATTTGCACTCTAACTGACAGTTAAGATTCTGAAATCATCAGTTATTTTTGTAGACTCTGCAACTAGAACATACAATAAGGTATTACACGTCATCAGTACAACACGTCCGCCCTTTTTACCAGAGCGGTTCAAGTAGATGGTATTGTAGCCGGCCGTTCTATAACTTCATAACCCTTCTAATGCAATATCTCAAAATCACACCACAGAAGCGCCAGAACATGATGATAACGCGTGCAGGTCATCGACCTCATTGTGAGCGGACCGCGTGTTCTGATGGAAAAATATTGCTGTATTTTTTCTCTCTCTTTCTCAGTTTGAAGAAGATATGTTACATTGAACAGAGTTGCGATATGCAGCGCCGTCGGCGCCGATCAGTTGGAAACGTTTAACCACTGACTAGTGACGTCATCGACTAAAATGATCACGTGGCGAGCGATAGTCGCCGCTAAGTGAGCGCTTGGTATTCACCGGTCGTGTTTAGGGCCTAGTCGCCCCGCGCGACTAAGACAAATCTTAGTCATGGGGTAGGGCTAGTTTAGCCGGTGTTTAGCGGGTGACTAGCGGCTCAGCGCCATGGCCGACTCGTATCACCGCTGACCGCCGGCGCTAACGAAGCACTTACTGTCTCGGAACGCTGGGGGACACATCTAGAAAGAATCGGAGGAGCAAATATTGTGTAAATAGCCATGTTCAGCGGTCAGAGATACCGCTAAAGAGATCTCAGCAGGGCGCTGGACGACGAGAAAAATACGCGGTTACGGGCGCTTCCATATTTGTTTATGTCGCTGGCAATGCGGCCTCCGTGCTTCTCCCTGGCGTTGTGTTTGATTTTTTCTTTGTAAAACTCTGTCTCGGACAAAATGTCTCTCATTGTAACTTTTTCTTCCTGATAAACATTTAAATATTCGTTTTTATACGATAAAATACCCATTTACGCGGTGGCGTTTAAGTATGCATATGCGTGACCTATCTTTTTACGTCACTTCCGCGTTTTAGTTCTGACTAGATAGTCACCCGCTCGCTTCGCGCTCGTGAATACCGCAGAACATAATCGCTCGTTAGTCGCGGATTTCTCGTTTAGCTCGCGACTACTTAGTCGTGCTACTAACCTTAAAACGGCGCTAGTTAGTCGCGCCTGGTGCAAAGTTTAGTGCCATGCTGACTTGCAGTTCATATGTCCAGTTCACAAAAATGAGTCCAGTTAATAAAATCGGGCGTAAAATGTTGTTGAAGACGCTTATTCGCTCTGAAACTAAATTGCCTTGCATTTATTTTTCTGGAAAGCCTTCGTGTCACTCAGATAGACCGGGAGAGACAGACAAATGAGGTTGCTGGAAAGGTGGTTTCAGCAAGACATAGCCGCCTGCTTAACATTAATGGACGCGCCGTGACTACGTAAGACATAAATTCCCGTCTCAAATCGCACACTTCGTCTTCTAGGTCGGACTTTTTTTTCTGCTGCTAATTTGCTTATATATTTGTTTTCTTTTTAACAAATCGCATTAACTTATTCTTTGAGCGTTCTGTGGGATAGGAGGCAGATATGCATCCTTGCAGCGGGCACGATACTCTTGTTTATGTTTTCAAAAACAACGGCAAGACTAAAGAGCTACAGGGAAAGCTGTACACTGTCTTACATAAAGTTCGACTTCATTAGACTCTACGATCCAATAAAGCCAATCAAGCAGAGTAAAAATCGCTTCTTCACGGCGCTCGGTTTTTTTTTTTTGCGCTTGCTAGTTTTGGTTAAAACAATCAAGAACACTGAATGTACCATTATTCTGCGCTTTTCCTTCCGCGTTAATGGTCTAGCCGAGGGCACAACAAACAAACGAGGATGACAGGCGCCGTGACCATGTACTTTTTGGCGCTGCGTGATTCGCTATGTCATATGGTAGTGTCGGCTGCCGTTGAAATTGGAGTGAAATTGAGCACAGCTATGTTGACATTCACTGCGTTTCTATTTGTCTCTGATTCTTCAGATTAAGTGTCAGTGAGATTTTATTGGGCCATCTAGTAATAACGTTTTCGCATGGTACTTGTCAAATTCGGTCACTTTTATGCCATGAGTTACTTTAGAGAAGCATCCTTGAATATCGTTTTCAACGTCTGCTTCTCAATTTTCTACACGCATGTGCGGAGGAAACACTTCGGTAGTGGCTGCACGGGCGCTCTTGTCGCGAGGGCGCTCGTGCAAGCGCGATACTTTGCCACAACACACAAACGCCTCTGTACAACTAAAGGTTCATAAACAAGTGCGCTTCCCTGCAGGAAGTCAGAGAAACCGCCCATGCTGAAAAAAGACGATTTTTCCATTGTTTTCTTTAAGGAATAGCGTATTAGTGATTGCTGCGTCCAGACAGCATTCTAAATTTGAGGTGACGTCAGAAACAAGAGTTGGTTTATAGACCACTACGCTGATTACTAACACACGGCACGAGTGTAGTCACTGAGCGTGGGCAGTATCTTCAGCTTTCTACAAATCGGTATATGTGCATACCCAGCGGTGAAGTAGCTCTGTATTTTGTTGTACGAAACGCTAGTCTCTCATATATATATATATATATATATATATATATATATGATATATATATATATATATATATATATATATATATATAACATTAGGAGACTAGCAACGAGACAAAATCATGATTTATACACGTACATTGTTAATCAGGATCTTTCACCTTCAAAAATACTGCAATATGGCAAGGAATAATATTCAGTATATGTGCATAAACTATTACCGCATGGCATTTTAACTATGTCGCTGTTTTGCCATGGGTTTCACAATTGAATAGAAAGGTCAGGCATGTTTGATGATATTACGTGAAAAATTAAACGGTACGGTTATTTTATTGAAATTGAGAAACATTCTCACACACATTTCAAGAAGCGCTTCTTTCGGTTTCACGCTTGAGTAAAAACATATAAATTTCTTTCTTTACTTATTTATTTATTTATGCGCCAGCCATGCCAAATATTTCCGAGCATGCCTTTCCTTTTTTTCTTTTTTTTTTGCACACTCGCGAGTGCAGGGAGTTTAATATCCTGGAAACTCTTTCACCAATCGAAGTTTAATACCAGCATCACGTTAAAGAAAAATAAAAAGGCACTTCGAAAATTCTGAGCTGACCTGGTGTAATAATTCACTTTGAAAAGCCTGGAAGATTAAAAACGGAAGGTGTGACATCCGATAATTTGTTTCACTTTAACCACATTGATGGAGCGAGTCGAAGCGTTACTTAATAAAATAATAGTGTAGTTTCTGCTCTGCATCGACTTTTCAAAATTAAGTACAATTTGATTTTACTTTTCTTTTTTTGTTTTCTAGCTTCAGGGAACAAAGAAAAGAAACAAATGTCGCGAATTTCAAGTGCAGGCAACATTAAAACCAATTCGTTGAGTTCTTTATTTCGAAAGAAAAACGCAAATAAATTACTCGAAAGCTGTTTTTTTCTTTTTGCATACAATCGACGAACGACAATTTAATCTTCAGTTCTTAAGAATCGTTTGGAAATTAAGCGATAAATCTACGAGTAAAAAAGAAAATAACACAAATACGGGATTTCTAAATTTTGATGTATGCTCCTACCGTTTTCTGACATATGGGCCTCATTTAGTATAACTTTGATAAAGATTTGTCGATATCGCTTTCAAATACACAATTACGTCTCTATAAGTCCCGGATTTTGTATACGTTAGTGCTATCTCTTGGTTTATTAGGCGCAACTTATTGATATTTACTATATTCTGCAGAGTTATACCGAATTATTAAGATAAGTGTTAGATGATTCGTCAAATTTACGTAGCTAAGAAATAATTTCTACATTTACTCGTTCGGCGAGCATGAGTGTCTCGAAGTTCTCTTTTTGTGCATGAAATTTTTTTTCTTTTGTTTACAGGCACGCGCTTATTATTTTGGCATAATTTTTTTGTGCTTCAGAGAAAACAAGTAGACTGATGGTTTTGTGATTTTAAGGTTTCATACTAGATTCTTACAACTTAGTGGCTTACATAAATCAAACAAGTGCCAGTTAATTTAAAATACGTCAAGTCATTGAATATTGTCAAGTTCTGTGTGAATCAAAGTTCACAACCGGGCAACTTTCGTTCTACAGCTGTTTCTGTGGTTCTGGTCCATGCAAAATGTCCAAATATTTTAGAAGTAATCAGCAAAGTAACTTTAGGTTCATACTGGTCACATCATTCTTCAGGAGCATTCACGACAGATAAATACATGAATACCGCCAATCATTTTCAATTGCCGGCAGCTTGGGCCACCTATAGCCATCTGACCAGCGACTTCAATAAACCGAAATTAACGGAGAGAACATAAAACAATGCCCTAATATACAGGCGCACCGACTGCTCTTCATACCATCGCAGCTCAAAGCTCTACAAAGTGTAACATTACCCAGAAAGGTGTTCTAAATTGAAGGGAGGAAGAACCCTTTCAGCCAGCACAACTCAACCTGTTTTCGGCTGCTAGTTTTCTCGCGAGTGTCGACCCCAATTCTCCGGCGCGTTAAAGTCTTCATAAAGTGTCGAGTGCGTCGTGGCTCGGCTATGGTGCTCGGAAAGAGAAGCTAACACTACGCTGCCATATTTTGCAAACATTTCCAAATATTTGAAGAGTATACGTGTAGGAATACCAAAGCATTTCTACACGCAGCCCATTCCTACAAGCAGTGCGCCACGTCTTTCTTTTTTACACGCCGCTCCGGCGGTGACATCACGCTGCCCCACTGCGCAGGCGCGGCGAACCCCACCGGCTCCACGGCTTCCGTGACGATGCATCTGCGTTGCTTTGCTTTTCTTTGTGTTCTATTTCTGTGGGGCGTCCACTTTCCCTTTAGGCGCCTGCCGGCTTCCGTGACGAAGCATCTGCGTTACTGTGCTTTTGGCCAATGGAAATTCAGGTGCCATTTTCCTGCTACAGACGGTTACAGACAGCGATGGTTTAGTTCCATGGGACAGTTAATGCATTCGCAATAATAACCTGCACCACCTGTTAAAACGAAACATAATGACACCATCAACTGTCAGGCCGCAGCATTGTTGACGCAATGACACATCACAACCAAACCCGAACGACGAGGGGGATTGCACCAGAACGACGGGCAATTTCTGAGGTTAACAGCTCAAGATCAATCACACGCACCGACATACAAAAGGACAAACACACGCTCTGTCTTACAACTCGTTTTGTATTCTCTTACTTCTTTGTTCTCGTCACTGGGTTGACTCTCCCAATCTCTATGACCAGCACAATAGCATGAATACAGGAACCACTTCTAAATATGCTTCTGAATCCTCACCGCAATTTTCAGTATAAAAATTTGAGCTCTTTTTGAGACAGTGTTAAGGACGGACTACTAACACACTTGTCGGCGAGAAGCGCTACTTTCTGAGCTTCTAGTATCTCTCTGTCAGCGGGTCCCGACTTCTTCCTATATACAGAAAATGTTTTTATTTAATTTGGAACGCATCCACAATCTCTACAGTGTATGCTAAGGTGTCCCGAAACGTACTCTCTAGGTGTTTAAATGATCGCTTAAGAGAGCACTTCTATAACTCCACATAGAGTCGTTTCGCGACACCTGGGCATACACTGTAGGGACTGTGGATGCGTTCCACATTTTAAAAACTGTTCTGTAATAGGAAGAAGCCGGCACCCGCTGACAAAATCGATAATAGAAGCTAAAGACATAGCGCTTCTAGCTTACAGGTGCGTTGGTAGTCCGTCCTTAACGTTGTCTCAAAAAAGCGCAAATTTTTATCTTGAAAATTGCAGTGAGGATTCAGAAGCATATTTAGAAGTGGTTCCTGTATTCGTGCCATTGTGCTGGTCATGGAGATTGGAAGAGTCAACCCAATGACGAGAACAAAGAGGTAACAGAATACAAAACAAGTTGTAAGTCAGTGCGTGTGTTTGTCCGTTTGTGTGTCGCTGTGTGTGATTGATCTTCCGCTGTTAACCTTAGAATATGAATCACCAACACGCCAAGTTTCCATTTTATCAAGGGCAAATTTCGTATTCTCGCGCCAATCGCCGCGCACACGTAGTACGTCACGACGGGGACGGCACCGGTATCGATATCTTCCGCGATATACGCTACGAGCCTACCGAGTGCAGCTATGGTGCCTAGCACTAGTTCCTGTACTCCGTTTCACACGTTAAGTTGGACAGCAGCAGAAGCTACGACCAGAGGGAGCCAACCCAACGGCGCCAAAAGTGCATTGCTACGGCGCGCGTTTGTATTTTTGGGTATGGCCGTCATCGGCTGGACAAATCACGCACGAAAAAGACATGCAGGATAACGGCTCATTCATTGAGCATGATATTGGTCTATTTAATGATAGAAAATGCACGAATAGGATGAGCGCAGGCACGATGTACTTTTGGGCGGTGTTTGATCGAGTTCATCAGGTCGTAGCATCGGCGGTCAAACTTCGAGTTAAGTGGAGTCTGCAGGAGCGCAAGTTCGTTTGATTTTTGCACAGGTGTTCCGAGGATGTCAGACCTCCAAGCTCTTATTCGCTGATTGAAAAAGAAAATAGTGGGTAGACCTCAAAGGCATCTAGCAATGAGGTCTACCCACTATACTTTCAATCAAAGCCAATCAGAGCTCGACATCAGTCTAACTTCATGGTAACTCCTGTGCAAGAAGCGGACGACTTGCTCTCCGCATTGACCAGTAAAATGCCCCTAAGCATCTTTACAGTCGCCAATACTCGAAAACCAAATTATCTCGCTCGACTCGAGACTAGAATAGCGCAGTCTCTACATTCGTAGACCAACGGACGACCAACATATTTCTAAGATGAGTAGCGACACTAGGGAATTATTTTCAGCAACCGCTCGTGCCAAATATGTCAGTTGTTATGCCAAGAATCTCTAATCAAACTTCGCGAGATTTTACAATCGGGAATTCGCAATCTCATTTGGATGAATAAGAAATCAAAACGTGGTACACCTCGATATTTCGAAAAATCAATGTTTACTCATACTCTACTTAAGGAAATCGTGTTGCATATTTTAGTCCTACTCGTCTTTACATACTCTCTGTCCTATAATACGATTAAATTGTTTGCTTCCGAATACCGCTCCTTTGATAACCATTAAGAAAAAACATAATGAAATGAGGTGAAAAAGTATTTTACTTAGAGAAAAATTCCGGACACAGAAGGCGTTTCCTGTAACTTACTTTATGAGACCAGGCAAATGTTTTCCCACTCCAGTGCTGTGGTGATATCGCTTCCTGTTGCGTCACTTAATGACGTTACCAATAGTAACGTCAGTGAAGATAGAATTTTCCTAAGCCACTAGGCGTTTGCGCCATTTCACCTCCGAATCGCTCATGTAGTAAGAATGCGGCAAATGCAACGGCAGAGACTGGATTGAAGTGTGCAAGTGATCAAATGGAAAGGAAGAGACAGACAGAAAGAGAGAGGGTGATAAGGGGAGAGGGAGAGCGATTAAGCGCAGCCAAGCCTCACCCCAATTGCTTAATTTCCGCTCTGCGCAGTAAGTCGCATTTTTTTATCGAATCTATTCCGGACTTCGATTTCTCTTCCGCCCGGGAAAGTTTCCCTTCGTCTTCTTCAGTCGTTACCATCCTCCTGCCTCCCTAATTCCCTAATAGCTGAGTTCCGCATTCGTGCGTGCGTGTGTGTGTCTGCCCTTCAGTGTCTTTTTCTTTATTTTGTTCCTCTTGTTTTATATATTGTTATTTCGATTTCCCACGCTCACCTCTATTGTGGCATGTCTGGCAATGGAGGTCGTTGTCTTTGTCTTATTGCACACGTAGTCAACGCGCCATAACAAAGCGGAATGTTACGTTCTTTTTCTTTCATCTGAGACGATAATGCTCAGAGACAGGCTTTTCAACTCCTGTCCCAGCTGTAGTTCTTCCTGTTGTGTTTGAGAGGGAAGCATCGTAAAACATTGCACAACCACTCCAACGAACACAGCATCATAATTTTTCAAGTGAAAATAAAAGGTAAAAAGCAAAGACATACGCTGGGTAGCAAACGAAAGCAATGTTCATGGCAGCAAAGTACGGCTCTTCCCAGCCGACACAACAGAACTGATAATAAAGACTTGAATATAACTATTTGAAGGCTAACAAATAAAAGCTGAAAACATTGTGGTAACCTAATGGAGACTATTTAGTGTGCAGCTTTAATAGATCGTAGCGAGGCCTGTATCTGCGAATCAAGTTCCAGTGATTCTTAGTTGTGACTAGGTCTATGAGTTGTTTGCAGTACAGCGAAACTCATATGAGGGCTTTCTGAACCACGACGCGATGTTGTAATCGATAGATAGATTATGGCAATGGATAAATTATATCCATTTAAGAGTTTTTGTTATATTTTGTGCTGTGTTCGGTCTCAGATTCAAAAGCTTCAGTGTCATATTTTAGTTAACAACGCCGAATTTTTTTTTATGTGCATCGTGTTTTATAGAACTAGAGGAAATGCGAGGTTTAGAAAAGATAAGCGAGAATATTGAGCGCGAAAGAGTGATAAGATAATTAAATTGACGTTGTAATACTAACTGACGAGCACTGAGCATGCGAATCCAGAAAACGCTATCTGCAAAGTATTCTTAATTTCCTTTCTGTTTTATGTGCTAGCAAAAGTAAGGTAAATTGATATCCTATAATTTAGAAGCAGGTAACGGTGCTCTTTGCGGTTGATGTGACAGCTTGAATGGTTCAATATAACTGCCATTATTTTTTTTAATATTATCAATGCCTTCAAATTGTTATTCAGCAAGAAGTTCTTCATCGACATGAGGATATCGGTTTATCTGTACTTTTATTTTATGTTATAACAGCTGCCGATTCTCAACTCTGCGGAGTTAAAAAGGTAAATATTAAGTTTGGACAACAGCTGAATCGCCCGCAGTATATTATATTCCAGCTTTTGTTGCTTTTTTATGCAAAAGAAAGTTTGAAGTACGTGTATTTACCTTGTTTTGTTGGTGTGTGGGAATACCCTTAACCAGATATCTTAATTATTTATTGTTTTCTTAGCTCTTCATTTTTATTTGATACTGGACATTGTGGAAATGCCGTGAGCCAGTGAGAGGGACGATACGACGAGACGAAAAGGTACGATTAATTAGCCTAACTCAGTGCCACCTTCATTAGAAGTGGTGCGTTGATTACTCAGACTAGAGCATCATGAACACAACTACGAGCGCATGTGTTGAGAACGTGCTAAAATATGGCGCTTCACGTCTACAGGATATGAGTAATTTCAGCCGCAACTCTAGAGGAGGTGACGCCACCTAGCGTAAAAGACGTAGCGGAAGGAAGCAGGGAGTTGTCGCTTATCCAAGCGTACACATGAACTTGGCGCAGCCTGGTGGTCGAGACGTGAGCCAGAGAAAAATTGATTAAGTTTACACCGTTCGAGTTGGAAATAGTTGGTGATCTGTACTGTGTTCTAGAAAATTTCACTTTGCAACACTTCGTGTACTAAATCAGAGAAGCTTATGATAGATGAGATACACTAAGCATACCCAGATAAACTGTTAGAAAGAGTGGAGCATGTTAGAGACGTGGGATCAATGTGTTCAGCATAACTAAGGTAACACTCATCATGGGTTTCATTTCATCCCATGAAGGTGATGCTAAGCGTTGCTACTGCAGCTATTTTGTTTAACCTTGATCTAACATCAGCAAGTAGTTGGAACTAATGGACGAAGAGAGCGTTGGTGTGGCTAAGGTTTAAAGAAAGATTAACATGTAGGACTAAGACGGCACTACTATATCCTTCAACTAGCAACGGAGTGATGGAAATTACAAAAACGAACAACCGATTTTAGGCGGGAAATTGACGAAAGGGAAAGCAAGTGAAACTAAAGGAAGGAAGAAAGAGACGATAAGAAAACTGCGAAGTCAGGACGACAGAGTAATCTCTGATTTGAACATTCAACTTCAGTATTTTGGAATTCCTCCTTGGAATTCTCATATATCCGTTGTTCGTTTGAAATGTTGTGGTTGTGTCGTCTTCGTCCAAACATGTTCATTCTTTCTTCAATTTTAATTGAAACTGTCCCACATTTTTCAGAGTCTGATTAGTAAAAAAAGTAAATCAATTAAGTTCAAGCTAGGGCAAAAGTTGTCATCATTTTAATCAGCCAAGTTAAAAATCTAAATCTAGATAGTCCAGGACACACTAACGATCGTTGCTTGCTACCTGTGTCGTTCGTATTCGTTTATTAATTAAGATTTATTCATTTGCTCTTTAATTCTGTGGCCCACTTGCAAAGTAGTCTATTGCACTGTTGTGGGGCCTGCGTTGAGATAAATTTGCGAGTTCCCGCACCAAACAGTTGTGTTGCCCGCATGATTTCCGTAATACTTTCAAATGGACTTCGCAATATAATGAAACGCTAGTCGTAGGATTAGCTTCAGGTTAATTTATACCGCGCGTCATTATTTTATACTGTCGTACAAGGCGATGTTTATACTTTAATGTAGTTTTGCGTAAATGTTACTTGAATAAAGAAACTACTAAATTGTATGTTGTTCATCAGATGCCATGTGGTTAAAATGCTCGTCAGACAATGCAAAGCGCATGATAAATCACCAGGTCTGATTATATATAAAAATGGATCAGAAATTGCGCGATTATTCTCATCTGCTATATAAATCTATGTGGTGTCCGCTTAAACGTCCGAAGTTTTTAATATAAAATTCCGAATGCGCTTTACAAACAAAGGTTGCTATAGTGTATTCGTGTTTGTGAATAGCGCTTCGACCTGTTGGGTGTATATCTGACAAAGATTTGCCGCTGGGTCAAACTTCATGTTTCGTACAATATTTAAAAAAATGTATATCTACTGAAACCACACCCTGCAACCTCTCCACACCCTGCCTCAATGGTGTTTAATGATTTTACCACAAAAAGGTGACTGCTATCACTGTCCTTGTTGAATTTGTGAAGAAGCTGAAGGCAAGGTAATGTGGAATCTGCGATTATAGTCCATGCGCGAGGAGCTGAAGCTGAAAAGCTGAACGGTTCACGATTGGTTACAACGTGAGCACTGGTTGAACACATTTGATGCAGACATTTATATTTATTGGGGAATTAGAATGCGGCAAATTACAAAGACAATAACATATACACTAGCTGTGGATTGACTTGTTTAGATGTGTTTAAAAATAGAGCGCCGAGAGTTTAAGGCACACAAAATGCTCCCATTGGTTACTTCATATATATTGTTTCCCTGACTAATGATGTACACCATAAAAAACTGGCAGGTAACATGGCGGCGCGTTAATTGACACATACTCATCGAGTGTTGTCAGAATGAATGAGCATGCTCTCAAATATTCTTCTCAATACAGCTGTAAAAGCACATTTCTGGTAGGTTTGCCAGGTTCCGGGCGTAGTGTCGTGTTAAAATGGCAAACATAACTCTTAATAGCCACCTGAATACGGACGGCTGTTATAAAAAAGTAAGTTAGATTTTACTAGTGTATAAAATTTGATGTACACTTACGAGCTTTCGGGTATATTCGTGAGGCATGTGGTTAAAAAAATATAAAGTTTGTTTAAGTTTAAGATTTGTTTACTTTGTCCTACTACAGTCGCATGTTCCTTTTGCACTGAATTTATTTCATTCTATTTCCTTCTGTTCCATTCAAATTCAAAATTTTCGATTATTTTTCACCTGGTCACAGGTGCATTCCGGGCAGGCAGTCTTAGCTGTGCAGAATATTGCTTTTCTCCGAGTTCGCTGTGTTCCTAGTCTGTCCTTCTGTCTTGAGCTCCTCCGCTTCTGTGAATCTATTGGCCTATTACATTCAAACGTACAGCGGCCGGAGCTGCACGAATAAAACGAGCGATATATCCGTGTTGGATACGACAGAGATGGAAGAAGGCATCAGCGGGCGTCCTATTTTCGTGGCTTTCCCTGACACACAATGTATTGTTTCTGCATTGTTTGTTTGATTGCTTTTTTTTGTGTTTTTTTTTTTGTGGGTAGCTAGGGTTAGATTATGGTCAAGAATAATGTGCGCGGATCCGCTTGATTCTGCGTAAACATTTCGTATATACGAAAGACAAAATTGTTGAAAGGAGGTAAAAAGAGCTTTTCTATATTCGGTTGAGGAACTTGATGACTGGCTGCAATAGAACAAACTTAGAAAAAAAAAGGAAACTGTTTTATATTTGCATATTCAGCCTCTTCGCGTGGTTTTATGTTGAGCCTATTATTATGTTTTGAAGGAAAATGGTGGACACTTTATGCGACAAATACCCCCTAATTTCTGAAAAACGTCTCGGGGGATACTTGGATAGCTTGTCACTGCCAGCTTTAAGGAGAGCCTCGGCGAATGACGAAATATTGAACATTTACTGCTTGTAAATAAATTCTGCGATGTGACACTGAATATGACAAGTAGGTGACTGCCACAACGCAGACATAATTTTTGCCTCTATGAGCCGCAGTAACTGGACCTCCAATTCTTTATCTGCCAAAAGCGCTTTGAAAGCAGTTTGTGAGTTCATTTTTGTTTTACACCACGGAGAAAATCGATCAAGTTTAATATAAGACAAATGCGCGGTTTACAGACAGGCCTGAGTTTGCACAGCTAGTTTGCGCATGCGCTGTAGAGAAACTGTATTACAGTGGGTTTCCTAATGCTCGATCCAGGTAACGTGGCTTATGTAGTAGGAAAGCCATCTCCAGAGAGAGAAAAGCTATGTTGTAAGGAACCATGTCGATTTCGCGTGGATCTGAATCGCGTATGTTTCGGGGACACTATTAACTCTTGACAGGAAAAATAAACGGAATCCACGTTGTTGCTCGGTATTGTTTCCTGAGAGACATGCCCGGTTACGCATACGTTTTAATCAAGTCGGTTGTGTGTGCATCTCATATGAGCCTCCCCCCTCTCTCTCTTCCTTTACCAGAGACCCCCCCCCCCCTCACAACTTAAGGGAAACTTTAAGCGCTGTACACTAAGAAGGGGACGGACAACAATGTCGCTGTTGTCCGTCAACTTCTCTGTGTAGCTTTCTCATAGTTTATACGTTTATCAACACGCTCGTTTTGCACTTGATGTTTTATTGTTCGCATTCATTGGATGTCTCCGCGTTCTGCATAAAAGTGAACTCGCCAACGTTTCTGTTTCTTTATAGCGTGAACTCAAAGTCATGTTGTTGTTTTTTAGTAAGATGGCAGTGTCGGCTATTATGTCTGGTCTTTGAATTACATATCTAGTGAAATTACGTTTTGACAGTATAACTTTGACTGACAGTTAAAAATTTTTAGGAAATTATCTTTCCTAAAACGATACAACTATATCAGCCTCTGCCACTTTTTGTCTCGCGAACACGCTTTCTCACACGCGCTCAGAGGTGTATCGGTATTTTCAATGCAACTTCCTGAAACCACTTCTTAGATAACTTGTTTCCCAAACACACACACACACAAAAAAAGAGAAGAAAATATATAGCGAATGCTTACAGATCCAGAGTTTCATGTACTTTTAAGGTTTCCTGATACTGGCGCAAGTGTTATAAATTGCAACGTTTGTTTAAGCAGTGCGCCTACTAATTGATTTCCTTGAGCGCGCATTTCAGCACCACACGGCTACATCGGAGCCGTGTATAGAAAGAGTTCGGACAATAGGAGGCGCGGGCAGAGCCAGGGCGTGTATCGGACGCAGAAAGGGGGCTTGGCAAGCTCTCTTGACCAGCCAAAAGCCGAAAAGAATCCCCTAGCGGTGGTAGCGATAAAGTTTTATTCATAGGTATATGGTTTCATTAAGCGCGTAAGAGTTACATGTAGTAATCCTCCATGGTCAAAAAGAGGGCGCACGTGATGCTTCGATCATTTTCATGCAGAAGGATGTAAGAAACAAATGTGTTGCTCCACTCTGTTTTTCTCGAACAGAGTGTGACCGCTCCGACGGCAGATTCCCGGCCCTCTGCGCTAGGCTTACGGATTATGTCGATTGTTCCGCTAGTCGCACACTTCCACCATGATTTCGGATGACCTCGATTGAAACATCACGAACACCATATTTGCAATTACCGAGAGTTACTCCGCCGCACTTATTAAGCTTGTTTCTTGCGACCACCACCAGGGTATTATTTCTGACTTCTGGTTGGCCATATTCGAATTTGTGAAGACGCCCTGGAACAAGCCCTGCACGCTTTCGGCCAATGGCGTCTCCTCTTTTACCTTCTATACTTCCCAATGAATGTCCAAACTCTCGGTATATTCGGCTCTTGGCGACATACCCGCCACCGATGCAATTCCACGGGGGTATCGGTGGCCATGTGGGCTAATGCACTGCTGCTTGGAGCACGTGACAAGCGATCTCGCGTTGTGGAACCCAAGAATCCGGGGTTCAAACCCTAACCCTTCATGTTTCTATCTAGATGAGCATGTTACCGGCGTGCTGTCGCGCATCACAACTGCGGGATGCACGTTGAATACCCCAGGCTAGCAGCCATACTGCACTGGCTAAATTTCTCATGTAGAGCGTTAACTAGTGCCACAGCATCGCAAAGGCAGACCGACATTAGGCTGTCTAGACTCAAACGTCAACCTTGTTTTTTGTTTTGTTTTGTGAAATTTTGTCTTTAGATTATAGTCTCGTAGGTACTCTCTAGATAAGAGTGTCTGAATGTCGCTTACTGGCTGCGCCTCGCTTGTTTGGCGGCGTCTTTTGGGAGGGCAAGTGGCGCATTTTCGGCCGCGGCAAACCACTTTTCATGGCACAGATGCGCTGACCACGTGTGCGTGAGACCGGTGTATCATCCTGAGGGCGCGAAAATGACGGATTGTAGCGTCCCGAAGTGCTCGAATTACTCAAACTTTATTCGGCGTCTAAACAATTGCACAAAATAAAAGATAATGTCGCTGACACTGGTCAGACGCGATGACTGGAAGCTCACCCTAAAATATGGACCGAATATAATCAGATATTCGGCGCGTGAGGTTGCGTGCCCTTCAGGTTATACCCCGTCATTTCTCTAGTGGTTATGTTCAATAACTGCGTAAATAGCCCGTAAATGGTTGTACGTAAGTGGGAGGCACGATGGTAAATTCGCCAGCTTACGACAGAGTTGTCTTCCATCTGGCAGGCCTCCCATCCCAACAACATTGAGGCACTCTACCAGCACCTTCTGCTATGTTCACACTACAAACGCAAGGCGACGATTTTTCATTACACGCGCAAACCTAAGCGCAAGAAGCGGAAGGAGTTCGTTCAGACCCCGATTGCTTGTGTTCTGAACGAAATCGTTCCGCTTCTTGCCCTTACGTTGCGTGTGTTTTGAAACATCGGAGCCTTATCTCCTTGGTGTGGACATAGCATTACTCTACTCTAGATTCCAACATTCTGCCTCAGCGTGGCAGCTGCGTGCGACGCCAACTCGGTCATGCACGCAGTATTATCAAAACTAGGGAGGCCCGTTTCGATAAAAATATAATAACCGTAATAACCTCGTTTATTAAAAAAACAAGAAACAGAGTCCCGTTTGAAACACAAAAGTTGTTAAAGGTTTCTTTTGAAAATTAAAACTCCTAGAAATTTTAGAATTTTAGTTGGCGTTTTGCGATATTATTTAGTTTTTTTTTGGGGGGGGGGACTTCCAAGAAGTTTAGTTTGATTATGAAAATTCAGCCGTGCACAGACGACTCATTTTCAACCAGATAAAACTAAATTCAATCGACTAATAGGGTGCGACGTTAAACTTATAGCTGCCATACTCTCCTGCCGTCCAGTCGGCTTGTTCTGCTTCATACAAAACCTGCACCTGAAGTGACACCACGTGAGTTACTATACGAATATAAAAACGTACGTAGAGAAGGAGTAACTGAACATGAAACTCCTTCGCTGCTGTCGGGAAGAACTCATTATCGAAGGGAGCTATTTCATATTTATGGCTGGGGTTCGCCACCATAAATTCGCGGCCAGCAACCGCAGAGCTACACGACGATGTCGAAAGGGGTCGGTCCCATTTCTCACATTTATCGCCGGAGGTTTGGAGCAAGGGGTTGCTCTGCCAGGTCTTGGTCACCACCCTCTCGCCTCTAGCCAAAATTTATTTTAAATGTTATTTAGCTATATATATATATATATATATATATATATATATTATATAATCGCTTTTGTGATACACTACGGCACCCGCACGCAGTTTTGCTATGAGAAAAGGTAATAAATGCTCGAGTGATCACTTTCTAGGGTTAGTGTAAAAAAGGATTACTTTCCTAAAAATAAAAAGCGCCAAAGAAAAACCGTTTTTTGCCTTATTTCTAGAGCGTTTCAAGTAGGCATCTTGCTCTGATAAGTTAAAAAAAAAACATTAAGGATGCTTTAGTCACGTGTATCATAAACAAAGGGCTAGGCTTTGCATACAACGCGACCGCAAGGTTTGGGCATGACTACTTCACGCGCCTAGACTAGTAAGGAAAAAAAATTATTTATTAAATGTTAAAAAAAAATTATTCTGGTGTAACCGAATTAAGGCAATGAAACGCAGGTATGAAAAGGAACACATTCATTTGTTAGTGACAACATCACTCGAACAAAACAAATATTTAAAAATGAAGAAAAAGAAGCTAATGAACGATGCTCAAGAAACCGAACACAACAAATGTAAAGATTCGATACAGGCGTATTCAATCAGACGTCACACAGGCAATCAAAACACGTGCAGATTGAAATGCCAGTTACATTTGATCTTCGGAGACGAAACTCATCCATGAGCACACAAAATTGATTATAGGACGATCGTAGGGGCGCTTCCGCAACCCGCTACGATACCCGGAACTCTACAGTCAAGGACATCGGCGCGCAGGCGCAGTAGCTCCTTCTTCGTTGCGGGGAGCTTAGCGGAGGGGGAAACGCGGTCAACGAATTCTCCCTAATAGGGAATTGTAGTAGACCGTTTCCGCAGCCCGCTAAGCACCCGGATAGCGCTGCGTAATCCGCCACAAGACCTTGAACCATGCAGAGAAGGCTGGCGGCGCGCATGCGCAGCTGCGGCGTTTTCATCGGGGATACCGTAGCGGAGAAGAAAAACGATCTACTACAACTCCCTAATATAGGCCGATCATAGGGGAAATACGAAATATATAGTTGCGTTTCAGTGGCGATGTGGCCCCGCGCCTCCCCGAGCACAGACCGATGGCTATTCGTGTCTCCAGCTTGTTGCTCGCCCTCTCGCGGTGGAAACGGGAAGCGTTCTAGAGAGAGTCCTCCGGTTCTCCTGCTCAGCGGGCATGGCGGAACTGCCTGCGTTCATCGCTCGCAAAACATAATTTTCAAATGCAAAAAAAAAAAGCTCATTTTTGTTTTAATGCAGTTCTGTAGCCGGTATGGTATTGTACCTTATTAGAAAGTTTTAGTATTACGGATAGAAGCAAGGCGCTGTGCGCTTGCGTTAGACTTGCGTGCTCCACTCTGCACATGCTCGTCGTCGCCTTGCTCTAATTCAAAACCGCGAATTTTGCTTCCGCGCACGCGCAGTGTGGAACACGCAACCCTAACGCAAACACACAGCGCTTGCGTTCGCTTGTATACGCAATACTAAAACTCACTACTGTTTCACCGGTTTCCAACGCCAACGTAACGTGTTGCACTGAGCAGACGTGCAAGCGGGTAGGCGTTCCTTCGAACTGGAAAGGCTGAAATCGGCAAAACGACGGCACTTTAATAATTAAAGAAACTAAATGTTCCAAAAAGACTTGTGCTTAATAAAAATCTGTTACGTTTCTTTCTTTCTTTTCCTTTTTTTTTTGGGGGGGGGGGACGTTTGATTTGACATGATTGGCGGCGACTTTGGAAGTTTAGCCGATTGTTAAAAGTCACGACTTTGATAGAAACATATGCTTTACCCACAATTAATGTAATTTTGCATAAAATTTTCAGATTGGCTAGAATGTTTTATTGATTTTACACTTTTCTTTATAACATAATTAAAAATGCTGCAATTGACACCAGCGATAATTTTTTGCACACTTTTGATTGCCATATTTGTTCGCGCGTTTGAAATAAGATCATAAGCACCAAATTATATTAAGAGTTTCAAAAACTGCGTCTGAAAATATCATAGCTGCATTATTATTATTAATACAAATTACGGCAATGTAGGCCCGCAATAAACGCAACGATCACAAAAATACGTCATTTAACAGAAATAGTCTTTCAAGAAGCGTATCTTTTTTTTAGTATTTGAAAAACTCTGCCATCGTTAAAAAGATAGACAAACAGTCAGGCATTGGATGTAATATGAAGTCCTGTGCGTCACGCGTTGCTATAAAAACACACACACACACACTTCTGCTGTCTGACTCGGATCCTGTCTCTGGGTTTTTGTAGAGACAACAGCGTTTCTTAATATTGTGAACATATTCTAAACTCATCACGCGTCATAATATTTTGTAAAATTTTGATTGATTTTGTTATTCTTACGCTAGGAATAATGTCAAAGCAATTAATCATGTAAATACCCCAAAACCTATTAAAAGGCCATTAGTTTATTATTTCACATGACAATTATACTAGCGAGAAGAAGCAATAGAACAAATATCACCACATGTTTTTTTTCAACAAATTCAATATTCTAACCTAGGATAGTTTGAAGTGCCTGTATCTGAATCGTACGCCACAAAATAAGGATTCCGCCAAAAACATCTTTAACTCAATAAGTAAGCTGTAAAACTTACATCTTGAGTTGTGAAAGAATCCGAAATTAACACCTATACCGAGAAATTAAATCCAAAATAGAGGTTAGTTTCGCTTTCCTTCCAGAATTAAAACGTGCCTCCTGGCGTAAATATTACACTTAACACCGTTTTTGTTTTTAAGATAAAGAGGTGTTCTGCTCTCATAACAAACTATCTATCTCATATAAGCAGCAATAATTTGTGTCGCATAGTGCAGCCAGCACACTAGACAGGCTCAGCAACTGGTATACCGGCATGCACCTCCGAACCAGGCTATAACCGCCATTTTCGGAAAACGAGTGGTGCCACTTATATTGAAATTGAGTTGCGAAAAACTTTCGCTCCGGGATCAGCTCTACAATAGCAAATTGTTGTGTGTATGTTTATACAGCCGGAAGTTAGTCTGCCTCAGTGGACGTCTGGCGTCTTAGCTGTAGATGAGCAATTTAGCCAGTGCGGTAAAACGGCTAACCTGTGGTCTTCAACGTGCACCACGCTGTAGTGATACACGACCGCACGCCGGTACGATGCTCATCCAGATCGAGACGGCCAGGGGTGGGGATTGAACCCAGGATCCCTGGGTTCTGCAGCGTGAGCTTTCGCTCCACGTGCTCCGAGCTGGTGTGCGCTAGACCTCTCGGCCACAAATCCCCCTCGACCCTACAGTTCACAAATCTTCTACAGAAGACCGCCTGCCCGAGCACCGAGTATCTTATTTATTTATTTGTTTATTCTAACCCTACGGGCCCTTTCGGGCATTACATAAGGGAACCGTGATACAGAGATTCATACAACTGAACCAAGTTGTTCAGTTGTATAAGAGTGCTAACTTGGGTGAGTTGGTGATGCATTAATACCAAAAAAGCGCAAAAGTAGACAAAGACGAGTGATCGCTCTTAATATCACTCTTCCTTCGTCTAAAAATTTTTGCGCTTTTTTCGGTTGTAATGGTTCAGTTGTATGCACTGCCTCCGGGACAGGCCATAGACACTTGCGCTGAAAGTTTGAACAAACCGTGGCGTCCTCTCTTTGGGTAGTACAAGCTTAACTGATGAGGCCTTGCACCACTTGGTTTCTTTTGTTCCCTTGTTCCTTTTCTCTTGTTCCCTTGTTTATTTTCTCCAGGGGATTATCATTGCCTCTGATTTACTGCCTTATTCCGTAAACGAAGAGTCTGGAGAGAATTTCTTTTACTCCGTATAATCTCCCTCCTCGGTTTCATTTATTTCACAATGAGTGTAAACTATCGTTTGCATATCCTTGTGCGTCAACTCAAGGAGAGGGCTTCTCCATGCACACAATATGCTGGAGGAGCTCTTTTTTATGGTCAGATAAGCATTTGTTGCTCGGATCCGAATTCATTTTTTGAAAGCAATTCATCTTTACATTTCTAGAGTTTCATCTTCCGCTTTTTAAAATGCGGCTACTCCGTTTCGTTTGGTTGCAGCAGAATAGACACACGCTACTAGAGCACACTTTAAGTGTTTCTTCATGCAATTTTCGCGCCATAAAACTTAAGATATTTCCAGTATGTCCGGATCAGCATAGACAATAGGACAAAAAGCTATACCTTAGGAAGAAACACTGAGCCCTGCAAGAGTCTGTTTGTGCCTTTTGATTGCGAAATTGTCGCGTTTTGCCCCTTGCCTATTAGACAATTATTTACACAATTTTATAATTTTAGGAAATTTTTGGACACTTTTTATAGAATAGACAAATAAATATCTTATTCAGACAATTTTATAGACATAAAAATGAAGACCTAGAGCAATGAAATTGTATACACAGTTACCTAATGAAACAGACAAACAAACTAATGCATTACCTTGGCACAATAGCTATTTCAAACTCAGCTGCACGCCTCCCGACGAAAGCAAGTGCAGTATTTCACACTTTGGTGGCTCGTCAGCACATGAACAGTAGATGCATGCGCAATTGATTTCGCCAAAATGGTTCCACTAATTGGAGCAGAATATTTTTTATGAAGTAAAGCGGACAAGAGCCATCACATGTCGGCAAAGTATTACATTAATCGCATTGTAAGACTCGCTTACAAACGGCGTAAACTTATAATGCGTTGCCACTTTGTGCTTCTCCAGAAACTCCCTTACGCGTACCAACGTTTGGCTCGGCGCATTTGGCCAATTTCGCACACACTTTCCTCAGCTGCAAATCGTCTTACACAATCGAATGCACGCTGGATTTTGTAAATTAAACTTCCTCCAGTCATTATTCTCACTCTCACACGTCGATCAGAGTCGAGATTTTTTTTTCACTTTTGCTAGAGTTTCGTTATTTCGGCTTGGGGACCGACGCTCTACGCTTTGCTCCTCAACGTCCTCCCTGTGCCAATATTTACGTTCATGAGCTTCTTTAAAACCCAGAGGGTGCAGCCAGTTGGGCGGGCGTTCGTTATTCAGCCACCCCCCCCCCCTTCTTGTGTGAGTCATGACGACTACCACTTCTCGGTCCGAATATGAGTACGACATGGTGTCAGAGGTCGGGTACGGGCAGCCACAAAGGTTAGAAAGGTAGGCGACGAGCGACGGCCTCAGCGAAGGAAAAAGGTAAGGCCGAAGGGAGGCAAGTCATCGCTAAGCTCGCCCGGGCCATTTGGAGAAGGCAAGATGGCGGCAGAGTAGCAACGAGAACAACGGCCAAACAAGCCTAACTTCAGTTTCTTCGCCACCAATGCAGTTCGACTTCAAGCTCCCAGAAGAGTGAACAGCATGGTCCCACCGCTGCATAAGGTACAGAAGAGTATCGCGGCTCATCGAGGAAGACGGGCCAGCTCAAGTGGATGCTTTAATCTACTGCTTGGGCTTAGACGTGGAGGATGTAGCCACAGCAGCAACGCTGTCAGAGGAAGAGAAGGTAGACTTTGACAAGGTGATCGAAGTTTTCCAAGACCTCTGTGTTGGGAAACACGTCATCTACGAGAGAGCAAGATCTCACCAAACGGAAGCAAGAGCTGGCCGGAACAGGTGAAGCGTTCGTGACGGCCCTGCAGAAACTGGTTTCTCACTGCGGTTACGGAGCACTAAAGGACGAATTGGTGCGTGACCGCCTGGTGGTTGCGCCATGCAAGACGCAAAGCAGCCCGAGAACTTGCGAAATGATCAAGAGCTCACCTTAGAGACGGCGGTACAGAAGGCGAGACCGAAAGAATCCGTGCGACAACTAGAGGCTGTCGTGCGTCAGGAAACCAAACAGAGTAGCTGTCATATGTCGACGTTCTGCGGAAAGCTGCCAGCAAAGGTCGTTCCAGTTGCGGGGACGCAGCAAACGAGACCGCGAGATGGAAGAAGTCTCCGCAAGGGTCGGCCCACGGTTGCGGAAGATTTGGTGGGCAAGGGGTTAAGGGAAGAAATAACAGTCCAGCATCCACATTCAAGTGCCAATCCTGCGGCAAGAGAGGCCACTGGCAAAATATGTGCCACATGAAATCTGTGCCGGAGGTCACAACAAAAGAGAAAGGGCTTCACCAGAAAGTTCGACACTTCGTTCACTAAAGGTGTGGAACAAACACAGCAGCATGGGCAAAAAAAGACTAAACGTTAACGGGGAACCGGTCTGTTTTAAGGCTGACACCGGAGCAGATGTTAAAATGCTGTGCCGCCAGGCGTGGTGCTAGATGCAACTTACACAACGGTGGGACTGTATGAAGCCGGAAGGCAGCCTCTCAAGGTGCTGAGAATGCTCAAAGTCACGCTTAGTTCTCGAAAAGCAGCATCAGCAGAGGAGAGGTACGCCGTCGACGGACTAGAAGAACCACTTGCTGGGACGTCGTGCAATCACAGAACTAAAGCTCGTTCAGTTCCTGCAGGCTAGTGACAGAAGCCCCAAGTGCAACGTTTAAGGAGAGGTTCCCGAAGCTCTTTGATGGACTGGGGTAATGCAAGGTGACTACAACATCGAGTTCAAGGCCGACGCAAGTAGGGTCACCACCTCCTGCTAGCGAAATGCGGGACAGGCGGGGCAGGGGCGGGGGGGGGGGGAGAGTAGAGGAAATTTATTAACACACACAACGAACCGAGGCTATGTTAACACATTTATTATCCTGTGCTGTTTATACACCTGCTAAATGTATTGCAGCAATGAAGCTCAAAAAATTTTCACTCCCAGTGATGTATTTTTATGCCAAATATGCTGCTAAATGTGTCAAAGTTGAAAAAAATCGACCGTAACAGAACTCAAGGAATCAAGTGGAAATAATAAAGAGTAAATCTTTTTCGGGTTATTGTCTCCTGTCAGCGCTTAATTTTTCAAACTTGGTCACACACACATTTTTAACATTATCTTCTTTTTCGACCGTTGTGAGTGTGACTGTCTTCACTAAAAAGAAATCCGCAGCAACCCTTTCGCATTGACGCTAGCGATTTTAGAAATAATTACAATATTTTTTATTTAAATTTTTGGCGAGCAATTCTTCTTACAATAAATTGCCACCAAGGGGAGAGGCACAACGGCGCATGCGCGTCGGCTCTCCTGCAAGAACGGCGGTCGCTTCCCGCAATGCTTGGATAGAAAATGGCGTACAATTTTGATTCACACGATTACCAGCGATCTTCACGCTTTCCGATGCCCCGTTTTTCGGCAGCACCTTGAGCTGCGGAGTGAATTTTACGACAGTGTGAAATGCGGGACATTTTGAAGATTTTGGTATTTTCTGGCCGGATGTGGGACACGAGCCCTCAATGCGCGACAGTCCCGCGAGTCGCGGGACGGGTGGTCACCCTAGACGCAAGTCCAGTATCGGTGAAAACGTCCCGTAGAGTGGCCTTGGTCTTGTCTGACAAGGTGAAGCTCCAGCTAAAGGAGACAGGAGGAGAGACGGCATCATTGCAAAAATGGAAGAGACGACACCCTGGTGCTCAGCCATAGTGGTGATTCCCAAAACAAATGGGGAGGCCAGGATTTGTGTGGACTTGCGAAAACTGAAGGAGAGAATAGAGAGGGAGGAGCTTGTGTCTTTTATCAGTACAAGAAACTCTGGGGCGCCTCTCCGGCACAAAGAGTATTTTCCAAGCTAGACGCACAAGTGGGATTTCGGCAGGTAAAACTGGCACAAAAGTTCCAGCTACTCACGACAGTCTGGGAGGTTTTGTTTCCAAAGGCTTTATTTGGCATCTCCTCAACTCCGGAGCATTTCCAGAGAAGCCTGAAGCAAGTGCTCGAGAGGATAGCAGGAGTGTTGTGTCACATTGACGACATAGAGCTCTACAGACGTCTAACTCCTGGTTAGCTTAGTTGGTGGAGCGCTCCACTGTGAATGGAGAGGTCCAAGGTTCGAGACCAAGACCAGGCGGATTTTTTCGGTCGAGCACCAGTTACCAAGTTGTGTTTGGAAGATTTCTGTTTTTGTTTGTTTTTTTGTCCCCCTTGTTTCCCTTCTCCAGGGATTATCATCGTCATTCTTGTCCAGCTCGCTTGCCCCTTTGAGTAAATGGCACTATAAATATATTAAATCAAAGGCGTTCTGCAAACCGCGTTAGGAGGGCCATTGTTGCTGGCAATGCCTAGTGTGCATAAAGATAGGGAGCAAAACATCGCCCCATTTTCTGTGAATCCAATGCCCACAAAGACTGCGCAAGGACCAATCGAGTATACTTCAATTGATCCGACTGATAGAACTGGGCTGTGTCTATTCTTTGACAGGGTTTCTCATTTTGCCTTACTAGTTGTCTCGCTTTGTTCGGGGGTCGGGGGAAATAAGACATTTGTGACTATATTATCAATAAGTGTAATGTAGTTCTACTAACTCGAGTCTTATTGGTTGTTTTTTTCTCGATCACAATGCCAAAATGCTAACAAAAATGTTCGTACAGCTTTTCTTTGTGTTGTTTATTCGCAATAGCAATAAAATTACAGTATCTATTTGCAAATGTTCGTCTCAATTTGCTCCGCCTTACCCCAATCGCCTATTTCTGGCGATATTCCATTCCCTCGCATGTCTCTTAATGAATTTCGAACACAACTTTGCCGTTTTGTTTTGTATTTTTAGCATATCCTAATTAGTTTATGTTAACACGCTTGCAGTGCTGTCTTATGCACATGTTGTAAGGATAGCACATAATTCAGCGTCCACACCGCAAAATCGTGCACTGCGCTGAGTCTGATTTTGCTTGGACCCGCCTTTCGCAACTCCTTCTACGTCGGTACGCTCCCGGTTTTAGTCTAGCTGCGAACATAATCTGTTAGTGGTTTTCCTCGAAAGCAAAGAGTGACATTGATTAAGTGTGCTGATTTTACAGTAGTCAGTTTTTTACACTCTTTTCTTGGATGTTTTTTGTTCATAATAAATTATTCCTTGCTTGGTTAGTGATTCTGGGTACCATCCCCACCACTGCGTCTTTCGGTCTGGATGGGCGTTCTGCCGGCGTGCAGACAAAGTCTGGGAAATTTGCCAAATCAGACGCGCAATCTAAAAGCCCAACGTGAGAATGCATTTGATTTCTGCTCGCTTAGTTTGTTCATCTATAGCACATGCACATAAAGACGACGAATGCCGCGATGTCGCGTGTTCAGACAGAACAATTGCTTTCCTCGCTTTATCGGCAACACACAGGCTTAAGGTTAATCCACAGATTTGTGTGAGGACAATGTGTTCAGTTGCATCAGGTGGATGCAGAGAGATGTAGGGAGCGTTTGCGCCTAGTTTGTGCAAACAGTTGCTTTGACTTAAAGTCGAACACAGTCAATACCCATTAAGAGGTATATATCGCCGCTTTGGGGCTCATGAATGCTAAATGATATCCACGGCAACGTGGCGGTGCCCGGTGAGAGCGTCGAGGTTGGTCAATGTTGGGCGTGGGCGGGCAGGTTACTCTTGATTTTATTTTATTTGCTTCTGATTGGTCAGCGTAAGGCGTCAGGTTAGAGGACTGAGCGAGGTTAAGAACAGAACGAGCGGGTTTGTAGAGATAATTAAACTTGAGGAAGAAAACGGGAAGGGAAGTATGAAAGTTTATGTTTGTCTGTCCCTTCTCGTTTTCATCCTCAAGTTTAATTATCCCTACCAACCCGCTCGTTCTGTCCTTACATCGTTAACGTGAGCTTTGTTTGTTCTTGTCCTATGTCACCGACCCCAACGTTTGCCCCTGCTGAATTTCTTCAAGCTGCAATTTTCCTTTCCAAGATTATCTATGGAAGTTTGTGTTTGTCCGTCCCTTCTCGTTTCCTTGCTCAAGTTTAATGAGCCAGGATAAACTCCATTGTATCGCGCTACAGATCGCCAGAACTGGGGATTGAAGCTAACGAAAGCACGCTGGGATTCCATTGCTTATGTATCTTGTCAATAAAGGCAACGTGGGCGTTATTTAGTTTACATGCCACTAGAAGCTCGTTACATGGCACGTAAATAGCGTCTCGGTAAGGATCATAGCCCGGGTGCGTGGGGGGGGGGCTCTGCTTTCCCGGATTTCACCAGGAGAGGTACGAGCCCCGATGCCCCCCGAAGTCTACACCTATGTGTATCGTAGAGGATCCCAAAGCGCAAGAATAGCCTGAGGAAATAAAAATATTTTTTGTCGAACATGAATTCGGTGGTGCCTAGCGCCACCTAGCTTAGCTACTTGCAATTACTCTGCTTGATCCTGCCATCTGGTGGCAAGCGATTTAACCTTCTTTCACGCTACGCGGTAAACGGCGGCTTCGAGTTTGTTCTTTTGAGAGCTGCTTTTGGTTTCGCGGATCGGTTTGGCATTCCTCCGTGATGTGCGGTTGGCGAAAGAATTGTGACTCGAGGAACAGCAAAGGTAAGACGTGAAGTGTGCGAAGTAACTGAGTATCGGTTCTCTCCGTTTAACATCGCAGTCAGGGTGGCCAGTTCCGCTTATTATAAGCGGATTTGGGCTTCTTTTTCACCGAGTCGCTGGTAGATTTTTCCAGTCGCTTGTCGCGTTTTTCGGGCTTATTCGCGTTTTTCCAGCAAATATTGTTATTTTAGTGCTCGTCATGCTCACTGACAGCGCGTTTGTCGTCAAAAACGCGAAAAACAGCATGACCGTTTGGCGCCGCGGTTAGGTGGCGCAAGCTACCGTCCGTCACAAAGTACAAAACATTACTATCCATTCACAAATGTTTTGGCACCTTGCCCATCTTGCCAGTCGGCAGTCGCGGTCGTCGTGTCTAGTTGCCATTGTATTTTGCGCAAAAATGGCTTCGAAGTGGTCGAAGTATGGCAAAAGATATTGTAAAGAGTGGGAAAAGGAAACACAGCTTAAGGACTGGCTGCGACCAGTCACCGGAGACGATAAAAAAGCAGCGTGCAAGTACTGCAAGTGCGAGATCCGCGCTCATCATGCCGACCTCGTTCAGCACATGGCAACAGAAAAACACGTGAGGAACTCTCGGCCACTTTCCAGTGCACGTTTGACTACCATGGGCTTCACCAAGTCGTCGCCTCCAAGAACGATACCAGAACTGGAGCTCACAGCTGGCATGTTACTCAGCGTGCCATGCCACTATCCGGCGGATAGTGGCATGGCACGCAGTTTGCCTTCGTATTTGAGCGAGTTCTCTTTCTCATTTTATTATTAATAAACTATTTTCAAGAATGTGTACATTTATTGAACTTCCGCTTGTTTTGGGCTTCTTCACGAAGGTCACGCCGCTTTTTTGGGGCTTGGTTGGGAACGACTATTTGCTTGTTCGCTCGGCCGCATCTGGCCACCCTGATCGCAGTGCTGACGACGAGAAGACTGAGTAACTGCTTTCGAAACAGAAGTTTCTGTACCTGCGGGGGAACCTGGCTTCGGAAATAAGCACAGTTCTCGGTTTTATTTGCTGCTCCTTTCGTCCCGTACAAAAGACGTAGCGTCCTCGTTAAGCCTTATTGAGCTCGATTTGCTTGATTCAGAGCCGCCATAATGAGATGCGGACGACGGAGGAACTATTTGCTCCCTGCTTCAGGGACGAAGGATTCTCCCTTTCTAAAGGAACAAAGGTTACAAGACCGTTCCTCTCCTTAGGGAGGACTATCCATACCATTTTTTCTAAGAGTGTGGTGTCACGAAAGAGTTCTATCTAATTTACATTTGCAGACTTCTATCATGGATCAACACAAATACGTTCCCCAGAGGAGATGCATCTGATAGCATATTCACAAGAGCACGTTACTGGTGCGCCATTGTTTTGGCTAACCAATTAAACGAATACTATTTATTGGCACACCATACTGCACCTCCTTTCAAGTAGGTGAGACACCCCCTTTTTTCAGTAATAAAACGAACCCCCCCCCTTTCCTAAAAAAATCCGCTGTTCTTTTTTTTTAGATTTTCTCACAGTCTTGCTTTAGTGCTCCGCGGTTTGTGAACAGCGTTTGTCGCGATGTTGACGCGACAGTCCCAACAGGAGACTCAAACCCCTGGAGACCTTTGCTTCCTAAGGTAACATGGAGAAAAAAGTAAAAAAAGAAAGCTATATTGGACTGTCGCGAATAGTGCTTCCCTCGCGGCCCCTTTTGTGAAGCCGCAACCGTCTCGACGGCCATCAATTATTCAGCGAATGGGGGAGAAAAGAAGATCGAAGAACATTCTCTGCTTTCTGCTACCTTTGCGTGGCACCCTTCTTTGCCGCGCGTCTTTCTATACGGTGCGTATAGCAGGAGTCTAAAGTCATTCGGGGTCGTCGTAGTGTTTGTTGCGATGACATTAGGGACACGTGTTAGACTATCCCACGTTGTTTTATGTTTCTATATGCGAGCACGTTCCACAGCGAAAACCATTTCTACGAAAGCGTACCAAGTGTTATCTCAAAAGTTTCATGAACCATCGTAATAAATGATTCCTCATTTGGCCAGATGTGCTTGGTGCAATCCCCCCCCCTGCTCGTTCTGATCTGCTTGGGCGTCTTACAGGCCTGCTCTCTCGTATAGGCAAACAGTGTGGTGCACGTTAAATATCCCAGGCTAAAGACCTTTGCAGAAAATCGCCTTCTGCGCGCTGTTATCTTTGTCTGCTGGGCTGTGTAACGACTTTTGAGCATGCGCTGTTGATCTGGTGCGCGCTATACACCTTTTCAGTGGGCGCGCCATCTTCAATTTGAACTTCTGGTATGCGTGAAAACATCGCTTTCTTCTCACCTCGAGAGTAGAACGTGTAACATTTATTGCAACCATAGTCGTTCTGTTATGACCTTCTATACTTTTTTTTTGTTCGGGGTTGTAATCTCTTGCTTTTTTTGGAACGCATACCGGATACGGAGACAACGTGGCTGGGTGCGAGGCTAAACAAAAAGGTGTATATCGGACGCTGCGCATGCGTCTACAGCTCGGTGACTCAGCATTTTGCGCCCGGCGATGAGGGATTGAAAGGACTCTACTATGTTCGAAGCAACTCAAATCTAATCAGTTTACTCTTGCCACAAACATCGCGCTATTTGAGGGAAAGGGGGGGGGAACTATCGGAAACTATGTCCGACTGCAGCCGCTGTCACGATCCGCTGTAGTCAGTCTAGTTGCGCTAAAAGCGCATAGTCACGACGCGGTGTTCATCGTTTTTTGTGCGTTTTCTATCACTTATTATCACGCAAAGCGAATGCGTCGCGTCGCCATTCTGAGTGCGCTATTTTTCTACGCACGATTGATTTCGCCGGTGATATCAAACCCACAAAGAAAATGCGCGCCGTGACGATGCGATTTCGGAGCTCCTTAATTTGCTCCGTCGGTGGGACGTGAGATGAAACGGAGCATAGCAGTGGACCTGCGCTGACTAGATTTGGTATCTTAAGCGGGTGACACCGGAAGATCCATTGGCGGGGTGAAAACTTCTCTCTCGCTAAACAAACAAACAACATAATTTTGGCTTGTTTGGTGTTTTTGCTAGTGTTTGCTTTTTTAATATCCGCTTGGTAGGATATTTGTTTACAAGTTCAGTATATAATTCCAAAAGTTTCGGCATTCGCATAGGGTATTCGGGGTAAATATACATAATCGATTGCTCGGAAACCATCGCGCTCTGCCGGTGTGCATTACAAAACAAAAATACCGATTGTAGTTTCTAGACATGACTCTGTCGGATTAAATTAAGAAAAATATATATATCAAATATGAACTGAGCGGTTTCCAATAATTTCCGCCTGTCGGCAAGACAAATTGACCAAAATCGCGCCACACTTTTAGATGGATATTGCATTGCCTGTACTAATATTGGAAGAACGATAGAAAGTTCGGTAGCGCTAGATTCTCAGATATGAATTTTGTGCGCAATTTTTTTAACGTTTTTTTTCAGATTAAGTATAGTTTACATCTTCCTCTGTAGACTCATCCACAAGGTTCCTCCGTCGAGGCATCTGTTAAAGTTATATAAATTAAAAATATTTTTTCACGTACCACAATATACGAAGTATAATCGTTTTTTTTGTCAATATAAGAATCTCTATTTCAAGGAAATAGATGCAGTATTATAGAATATCATATTCTATTAGCCGAACTTTGCGTTGAATGCCTTTTTATTGACAATTGATGGAGCGCCTTTCAGAAACTACTTTGGCACTCATATTACAAACTGATCTGTTATATAATCCGTTTTGGTAGAAATATTGTTTGGGCAATTAAGCACCTAATATTTTGTGAAATAGAAGTTTAGAGCTACGAATATCTTTCACCCGTAGCAATTCTGAGCCGATGCTGATAGCACAAGGTCTGTAAGTAAAATCGGCAGTTTGATTCTTCGGCCCTCCTTTAGCGTAAACAACCAGCCGCCAGTTGGCCGAACAAGAGCTTACACTGGAACGTTCGTCAATACATGAGGCGCTAGAAAGAATCAACCATCAGCGTTGTCTCTATTTTGAACTATTTTTATTTACGTTCCGTCCATTGCCAAAACACGGCAAAATAGCTAAAGTACGAACCTGGGTCGGCTTACTAGAACAGCGCCTCAGCCTAGACTGAATGAAAGAAAGCACTGCAAAGGTCGGGGCGCCCGAGCGTTTTCAGACTCTGTTTGAGTCGCACTCAACTCGTGAGCTGGCTTTGGCAATATTTTTTTGTTTTTCCCCTTTTCAGATGAGGCCAACGTTACTAGAACAACTCAGTTTGGAAACTTCCGTGGGAGCCTGCTTTGAAAGAGAGGCTCCCATCCGAACCTGCGGGCAGAACTAAACGCGATCGCCACGCCGCCATTTCTCCCGCAGACGCCACTTCGGGAACTGCACGGCTGCACGCATTGGTTCAGGTCGAGTCGCGCAAGGGCCATCTCGCAGTAGCTATATAATGCAATTTTTATGTCTCGACTCGCCGCTAAGGTACGGCGTTGCAATCGTACCCAGTTTGGTATTGGCGCATACGCGAGCGGCCAGGGTTTCAAGCGTGAGTTTCCCAAATGAGGGATGTAGTAACGTTGACTGAGACGTTGTTTCGAGCAAACCGGCCCTCATCTTGCCACACCACCTTGTCCTCACACATGATAAATTCTATTTGCTCCTATCAGTAAATATCAATATACGCAAACGTGAACGCAGCGTCTGAAGCTGGTTACAGCCGCACCATCTTCCAAATGCAGTCTGCTGCTAACCCGGCAACGCTAGCCTGGGCGCCAAGCTATAGGCTTCCCCACAGAACACGCTACGTGTGATCACCCTTCGCTTCGGTCGGGGAAAGTTGAAAATATTCTGAGGCCCGTGTGAGCACCAAGGCTTCTGGAGACCACCATGGGTTTGCCAGGCGATCGCTTCCTGCTCTCAGCGTTGTCCTCCACAATGGCGAACCGGACTTTGGTTCTAATTGACGGCATTCGGAAGATGACGTCTGTCACTGCTTGTTTCACACTTAGTGTTCAACGCCTACGTCCATGAGAAAGACACTTCGTTTCCATAATGAATGTGACTGTCGAAAATATACTTTATCGTCTGGAAAGAGACGGCGGGGCAACAAGATCAGGTGCGTGCTTGGACTCATCCACCGTCCTTTTCAACGAGCGGAGCATGAACAAAAAGAGTTCGAAAAAACTAACTATACGCAAATGTTTTGTTTTTTTCCCCAGTGCATGATATTTTGACGAGCCTTACAAGGAAAGTATGTTTTAGCTCGCAGTATGTCAAAACTTGTTTTTGCACAGCAACATGGGTCTAAACTAACGTTGTGACGTAAAATCTTTGTTTTGATGATATTCATTCGGAATCATAACACTTTACGGAAAATAGCGATCGACAGAGGTCACTAACATTAAATGGTCAAAACAACTACAATTGTTCTGGTGTCATTTTAAGCGGTCCTAACATGTCTGATAGGCGCGCCAAAATTCATATATGGTGATTTCGTTTCAAATCGCGCAGATAATGAGGATCATGTTTCAAATACTTTGAAAAATATATATTTCCTGGTCTTCATTGGGACCAACCTCAATACCGTTTTTGCGTCATATTTTAGTCTTTGAGGTCTTGACTTTTATAGGAGCAACGGCAGATTTTTGGATTATGGCGCTCGTCACACGTCATTAATCGACTGTTATCGCCAGCGCCGCGGACCCCAAAAGTCTCAAGCATACTTCTGCACCGGCCGTTTTTCGCGACCAAGTAGAAAAGTGTGAAGTTTCAAACTGTTCCACTCATCTACAGATAGATGTAGAGTGTAGTTTTGTTTGACACAAAAATAACCTCTGCAAAACTCAGAGTAGCAGACTGCGTTTATGTTTCATGGCCACTTCAAAGATCTTCACGCCGGACGCCGTTATGTCATCGTCATACCAGGTCTGTATACTTACTGTCCGCGTATATCACGGCAAGCTCTCGTTCTCAAAGGCTGCATAGGCTTTTGGTCTGGAGGCATCTGTATGCTCGTGAGAATGGGGCTAGGTATGCTTTATTGACGTTTCCCCAAGTCTCTTTTAAAAAGACATCCTGCAGTTTGTGGCTTCCATGATGTCCGCCGAGAGTTGTTTTAGCTTCCTAATGAGGAATTCTTTCCTGCTAACTTAAGACTTCCGCTCAACTGACAAGTGTGCCCAATGCGATCCCTCAAATACTAGACCAAAACATAGAGCTTCTTCTAAAAACATTTATATTGTGTATTTTAACAATCGGAACGTAGAGATCGCTTTTGCAGTACAAAGTTTTTTTTTTTTGCAGTTGTAGGTTTATTTATATTTTCTGCTTTAATATTTAGACATAAAGTTATCAGATAACGTATAATGTCAACAGTAGTGTTTGTTTCCCTCTTTACCATGACGGAATTCTGCGGTAGAAGTATCCTGGCTGCACTTAAAAATGCCCTCTCCCTATTTTCTTTTTTTAGAGCGCAGCTTTCAGGCGCCCGTTCCCGGCTTGAGCGACGTCGTCGTTGGCGACGCCGTCGCCGTCGGCGTAACCGCGCGTGCATTATGGGACGCTTGACGTCACTGATGACGTCATCACTGTCGATGACGATGCGGATGCCGGTGAGGTCATCAGTGACGTCACCGATGACGTCATCGTCACATGACACCCCCCCCGAGGTCACGTGACCCCCAAAGTCATGTGACCCCCCGAGTTCACGTGCCCCCCCCCCCCCCCCCGAGGTCACGTGACCCCCCAGTACCCTTACCTCCTCCTCCTCAAGAGCTGCGCTCTAATTCAGCGTTACAGGGAGTTGTAAACGGCTTTCATTTTTTTTTTACTATCTGGTTTTTTTGTTGAAGCAGACTGACCTTAGTCGCCATTTAATAACTTTTCACGCCCGAGAGAAACGGTTCTCTCTCTGTGTAAGTCATACACACGCAAATGATATTTGGGATCCCGTTGCAGGTTTAGGAATTTACGGGATTGAACTGCAGATTGATGACAGAGTCCAACAGACGAAGCGATATAACCCCCGTCCAGGAGTCACTTTTGTGTTTCTCTCCGCTGGACGTTTGCGTTTCCGTTTTCCGGTGCTTCGAAAACCAAAGAGTAGTTTTAATTAGACCGATTAAATATGCTTATCGTGAGAGTAACTCAATGAGATCATAGTTTTACCAGGGCTCTGCTTTGACATGCATATTTTACGTTTGCAGCGATATCTGACAGAAAGAACAGGAGATGCTGGAATTGTGCTTCCGCACCCAGCAGTCAAACGGTCTGGGTACAAGTCTCCTAATTCGATTTCTTTAGCCGAATGTTTAGTGACTCCGAAATACGCCATTTACTAACGGCGGCATTGGAGTTTTCTAGTAAACAATGATTGCGGTCACTGGGGTGTTGTGCGTCACATGACACGAGTGGACAACTGAACGCCGTGGAGATGTTAGAGTATGAAGGATATTCGTGTCGCTACTCTTGGAGTGTGTAGCTCTTCGGTGAGCTTTTAGCAGTCTCAGTAGAAGTTACGTGGTGTAAGAGGAGTCTGCGAAAATAGGACAGTTTTGTAGCAAATCGTATATATTTGCTCAAGGATCTGGCAGGCTCGAAGTGAGTATAAACGTAGTGCCGCAGTCGTTCATCATTACATTGGTTTTGTTCTATCATTTTTATAAGAGCGAATAATCTAACGTCAAGCTTCACGGTAAAAAACAAAAAGAACATGGTGTTCTCCAATACGTGCACCGAAAAGCTATCAAGGCCAGTAAAGCCGTACGCTAGTGCAAGGAAAACGTAAATGATAGAGAACCACATTCTACGTTACTAACAAGAGGTTGTTTGTTTGTCTTTTATTTACTTACTTTTCGTTTCATTTATGAATGCTGAAACTCTCAAATAGTGGTAAAGAGTCACTCAAATGTTTGAGGACATGTACTTAAAAAAGGAAATATTTTCTTCCTCTAAAAGAACTGAAGGAGGAAAAAAATAAAAGGAAGACATTAACAATCTCCTCTAACGCCGAATTAGATCGCAGCTCATGAGGAGGGGGAGGGGAAGGTGCGGAGAGGAGGCTATGCCCCTCCTCCTCTCCTGCTCGCCTCCCATTTAGGGGAAATATTTCCGCTAAATGTAGCGGGGAATTTTTTCCGCTAAGTTTAGCGGGAAATGTTCGGCTAAATTTCGCGGAGAAATCTGCCCGCTAAATTTAACGGGAAAATGTTTCCGCTAAATTTAGCGGGGAATTTTTTTCCTCTAAATTTAGCGGGGAAAATTTTCCACTATATTTAGCCGGGAAATTTACCCATAATGCACCGCGCGGTTACGCCGACGGCGACGGCGACGCCGCTCAAGCCGGAAACGGGCGCCTAAGAGATGCACTCTAAAAAAAACTATTACATAAACTGTATTTTTCATGTCACAGACTAGAAACTTTAAGGAAGCGGCTGATTTCAAACTGTGGAAAGAAGGGCGTGAAAATGTCAACAAAAGTACGTTCTCTACGCAATCTTCGACGGCCAGGATTGCCTCAAACCCTGAAGCGGCGTGAAGCCGCGGGTCATAAAGATATGTGTTGCTGTGTTTTACGTCGTTTTATTCTTGAACTTGTTGGCATTAGTTCGCATGCAGTTCGAATCTTTTTAAGACCCACGTACACCGATTTAGAAAAAAATCCAACGAATAGAAAACGTCTTCGAAATAGGTCTGGGTTCGGAAATGGTTTCTGCCGAAGTGCTTGCTCACATAAAACAGTTCTAAATTAAAAAAAAAATGCAATTCGAACTTTGCTGAACCTAGACATCATCATGTCGCACTAAAAATCCAGAAGGACACACACGCACACACAAAAATAAAATGAACGCGCACTTTTTTATTTGACTTTACCGCTTCAGAGCCAGGTTCACTGACCGCTGGAATTTTGAGATTGTAGTTAAGGCTGCAAGCCGAACTCAGAAATGGTCGCTGTCTTTTACGAGTGTGAGGCAAATGGATGCTGAAATTTGAAATCACGTCGAGTGCAGGTGACCTTATTGTGGGCAACGCCATTATTTTGCTGAATAATGATGCCTATGATGGGCATTTGGAATTGGAAATATAATCATATTTTCGAGCTTTTATTAGCCTAGAAACAGCCTGTTACGAATAATGCGGTATAATAGGCGGAATTTTTAGTACGAAAATTTTTTTGTATGGTATGTGTTAATAGATTTATATTTTCGTAGTATTTTGATGAGAGGTGTGGGTATTGTCGGTATTAAGAATGTTTTGCATGCATGTGCAATCCCATTAAACGCAAGATAATTTAATTTGGTATTCTAAATACCCCAATACGTCATCACGACACTGCAGTGATCACCTGCTTATACCAATCTAATGTCAAAGATGAGTCATAACTCTTCTCTTCTCGAAGTCTCTGCGGTGTTGTCCTCGATTTAGGGACATCCTAAAATTTGAATAGTGCAATGTACTTCTCTGCAAAACGCTTAATCTACTTTTCAAACATCATTTAACAAGTAAACTAAAAAAAACTAATTTAGTTTTGTTTTTTAGTGAGAAAATAGTCAGAGATTCGTTCAAATCTAATAATTTTAGTGTATAATACTTTTTATGCAATTCCTTACATCCCAGTGTTCTTAAAAAGCCTCTGACACGCCAAAAAAAATATTTTTTTTCATGCTAGGCGTTGAAATGGCATATCAGGACATCACAAAAAAATTGTTTCACTATAGAGTTGCGTAGTCTTTTTAAAAAAAATAGAAATACGAGGCGTTATTCAAAGTTCCCGCCGTGCACTGTGACGTAACAGTGTACCGCAAGGTGTCGGTGCGGTCAGAAGGGAGGCATCGCCGGAAGTCACGTGAGTTGTATCCCTCCTCGTGCTTACCGCGAGCGCGTGTAATATTTTTTTTAAATTTTTGTTATTCTCCGCATTTCCACGAGCGATCGAAGCAGACAAGGTTTCTTTTATTTGCCTTTCATCGCTTAATGTTGCTGTAAAGGTAGAAAAAGCGGAGTCAGTGAATTGACGTGATCAACTACAATGCCTAGAAGGTGCTGTGTGAGGGACTGTCCCGGTATTTCAGCAACTGAAGAAGAGATCACACTGCATGCATTTCCGAGAGACATACATCGGCCGCATGTGCACCTAGTAAACGAGTTCTACTCATGTTCTAGACAAAATACATACTTTGTGCACGACGTTTACTTGTACTTTGTACACAAACCAGTTCGTATTCTTTAGACGGCAGGCATCTTTAGCCTGGAGAGTATCCGATGATTCAACGACCTCGGTGTCTGAACCTTCAGCAATGCGATCGGGCGTGTCGTATGCTAGCAATCCTAATTTCTGTGAGCGTTCTAAATTTTTTTTTCAAAACTTGATAGCTTGTTTTGCGTTCAGTATAGCTCTGTATGATCGGACTGACAGCATGCACTCGTACACTGGCTTGTACTCGCAACGCTTTCATCATTGACCTCCATCACGTCGATCCACTGACTCTTCCTCCTCAAATTTTACAGCACGCAAACTAACCAACGGTGCAGCGGTAAAGAGCTAGTGGAACTGAAACTTCGTTTTCTACAATCGCTCGTACAAAAAGCAGAATAAAAAAAAATCTTAGGCACGGTCGCGGAGAGCACGAGGAGGAAACTCACGTGACTTGCGGTGAACTCACTTTTAGTGACGTAGGTCGATGCCTCCCTTCTGACCGCCCCGACACCTTGCGGTACACTGTTACGTCACAGTGCACGGCGGGAACTTTGAATTGGACCTCGTATTTCTATTTTTTATAAAAAAACTACGCAACTCTATAGTGAAACATTTTTTTTTGTGATGTCCTGATATGCCATTTCAACGCCTAGCATGAAAAAAAATATTTTTTGGCGTGTCAGAGGCCCTTTAAGATGCTTAAATAAACCAAGAGATGCAAAAATTTCAATACTTTCGAATACATTTTTAAAAAATCTTTCCTATTTGGCTCTTCTTGGGCAAAATGGAAAGATTGTTGCCAATGAACGAATTATTTTTTTATTAAAAAGAATAGAGAGATTGGATGCTTTTTTGCGTACACCTTTTTGGTGACTTAAAGGTACATTTAACGAGATCAGGAGTTTTGTGATGCAAGTTGCATCGCCAAAACCATAAGATATCGTGGGGTTTAATTCAAAACTATTGGCATTCATCCCGCGGTGTTCTAGTTTAGGTGATGAAAATATTTATAGCTTTTAATTTTCGCCCTCTGTTGAATTATTTTGTAAAAGTTATGATTGTGGCACTTCAATCTGCCTGGATACTTAAGCAATACTTAAAAAATATATTTGGTATTATCAAGCAAAAACGTTTTACTAAATACTTTTAAGCATGTTTTTTTTTCAGACTAGCAATATAGAAGTGAATAAAACTTACATTTCCAGGTTATGATTTCAATGTTTACGAGTAGGGCAAGCGATTAGCGTAGTTAAATATACTCAAAGAACTTTGGCCAAATCCAAATTACTTTTATATTATGCTGTTTGTAAATCGCAGTATTACACCTTTGTTTGTAAATAATGATTATAAGTGAAAATCCGGATATTGCAATATTCCCAAAAATAATGTTAGTTTAAAAATTAAAATGTTTATACTAATAAAGCATGTAGACTGACGCTTTTGAGGCACTTAAGACGGCCTCTCGAAAATCAGTTTCTTAACGTATCGCGATGCTATTAACTACAGAGGCGCAATCTGGTCATAGATGTTCGTGGTAAAAAAAAAAATCAGATAATTAAATTAAGATGAAAATAAAACAGAAACATTTTCTGGGCAATCTACGCCGCCACTTAGCAGACGGTACACACGTAGTGAGAAGTGCTGCCGAGAAATGGAGTACGCCGCGTCGAGGGAGGGATTAGGTTTATGATGGCAGATGATCCCAGAAAGAAAAACTCGAATCGGTCGGCGCTCCCTTGAGGCGCCGCACGCCATCTGTCGGCAGAACTTCTCACTACGCCTGCATCGTCTGAAGAGTGCCGGCGTGAAATGCCCAAAACAAAGTGCGTTTTTTTTTAATAATGTAAGTTTTTTGTTTTGTTTAGTTTGCACTTTAAGCTTTTACTACCTGCGTGCAACTCTGTAGTAAACCGAATTTTTGCGGGCCATCGAAAGTCCTTAAAAGCGTTAGTTCACATCAGTGGTGGCCAGGCCACGGCTCGCGAGCCTCATACAGATCTTGGGGGGACAATCTGCGTCTCGCTGCTCCCGTGTAAACACCCCCCCCCCCCCGGGAAACATCAAAATAAAAGGTCAGCTTTTTTTTTCAGCTTTCTGTCCCCATGCGCATATGGACAAGGGTCTTGTTGTACAGAAGGGAGCTCACAATAGAGACACATTCTGAGGAATCGCTTTATGAGTGGAATTATACTGTGGCCGTCAACTGTGAAGAAAAAAATTTAAAAGTAGTACCCCCTTTTTTATTGTGTCTCTTCTTTTAAAAGAGCTACGTTTTGTGCTGCCTTGGTATATATTCATCTGGCCACCCCTGGTTACATGCTTAAAGTTCTCGCTTTAAGTTTGTTTTGAACATTACGTTTTGCTCTAGAATTTTATGTTCACTTTACCTTTCACGAAAACAAACACCACGTGACGTCGACTGACAGTTGCCGGCCCTGAGGGCGATAAGCAGGGGTGGGGAAAAAAGGTAGCCAATTTCACCTGACCCCTCGCTGTCGAGTGACTCAGTGGCTGTTGCATCTAATTATGAGCAATCTAAGATGCCTGACAACACCACCAACAACAAAAAAGACAACTTCATGTCGCGAGCGAGCACTCCCGACACTGCAATATAATCGATAAACTTGACGACATAGAAGCGCCAGCCCTCCAATCAAGGGGCGAGTGTCAGAAAAAGCTCGAATTCGCTTCGTCGTTGATTATGGAGCAGCTCCAGGCGGCGACAGGCTGTCATCAAAAGCGAGATTCAAGCGATGACCGAACATTCCGTACTATTACTTCCAGGCATGGCTTACTACATACAGTACTCCTCAAGAACGTAACTTGGCAAAGAGCGAAGGGTACGGTCTCAGTCAGCCAATCAGCGAGTCGGAGGGAGACACTGTGTCTGTACTGTACCTCAACATGAGTGTGCAGTGCTGTGATAGCCACAAGCAAAGGAAAAATAAAAAATAAAAAACAAATTTTCTACGACTTTAGAGCCAAGGGCTAATCTTCTGGTGCCGAAAAGCGACCTCTGGGACATACAAAGGAGGGCCAGGGTATGAGGGCAGTTTCTCCTTCCCTTCTTCTCAGAGTGCTTAGGTTACGACCTGTACCTTTAGTTAGGTCTGCCACCTGCTTCGTCTCCGGCGCTCTGATTAGCTCGAAGGGGCTTGAGCGCTCGCTATTTGCCAAACTATGGCGCAGCGAAGTACAGCGTCCTTATCGGGGCGTAACTCGCGCTGACGTTGGCCTCAGGGAGTTAATGCCGGACCAGGAAGCTTTAGAAACCACCCACAGGTGAAAGATAAGCTCACGCATTGTGGTCACAGTAAGCTTGGCCTCTACCAACGTTCCGGAAGTGCTTCCTGTTTTAGGCTTACTTCCGGCTGCACGCTTTCGCCGATAACGCTGTTTCGAAATACAGTGAAAGAGACGGGAACGGTTATGATACATTGCTTAAATGTGCATTATCGTGTTTCATCTGTCTACTACTGTAGGAGTGACGCTCGTTTTACGGGTTTGCCTTATAGTTTTAGCTTACAGCATGTGATTGGTAATTTATTTGAAGAATTTTCCTTTTAAACAAAAATTGTGTTTATCTTTTATGCATTTCAGTTTTTGATCTGCGTCGTAGTTTGTTGAGAGCAGACAGTCTTGTCGCTCCAGAGTTCTTTTAGCTTACATCTGCCACCACATTTAAAAAGGAAATATATAATCGGTTGTTGTATTCTATGTACCACAATAGGTTATGATACTTCTACAATGCTTAATTTCTTGAATCAAACAAATATTTACGATAGGTCACAACACTATTCTCTTCTCGGAGTTTCTCTGTGTTGTTGTCTTCAATTTTCTATTAAAAAAAAAAAACTTGATCTGGCTTGCGCAACGTTGCTGTGTATAAAGTTCTCATTTTGTTTTGTTAACGTTGCATGATCGATAAAGTCCAAAATAACTTCTCATATTTTGTTTATGAAAAAAAAATACGGTCCGGAGATTCCGTTAGATACCTTTTATGATTTTTCCTCAAATCAATATTAATATTGAGGAAAAACATAAAAGATGAGCGATATTAAAGCGCTTTAGGTGTCTTCAGTTTACAATTTATTTATAGGTTTACGTATGCTCACCGGCAAAAAGATTATAGCTATATTTTATAATGTTGCTGAAGGCATCGAAATGGATAACTTTTATCGAGGTCCTGCTTTATAAAGAGTGCTTGCATTTTTCTTTCATTACCCTACCGTTATATTTAGTCACTTTACACAGGCAACAAGGTGACTCAAAATTACTATTTCCATCACAAGAAAATACAAGAACAAATTTATATTTTATGTGTATCAATCAACTTATACTCAAATATCTTAATATCTTCGGGGTATCCTCTTAGATGTAACATCTAAATTTTATATTTAAATGTTACATTCAAATGGATACCCCGAAGATATTAAAATAATACTCGCGATGCTTTGGACATTATTTCCTTTGGGCGTATATTAAACATACAATCTATCTTGCCGTTTCTTCTGAATATCAAACTAATTATTATTCTCTGGTGTTAGCTCCTTTCTCCGTTCATTGCACTTTGGATAACTGAGGCGGCAGAAAAATCTGCAATAAATAGACGAACATGACTGCCATCCTTACTTGGCCGTTAGCCCGTGTGCATCTTATGGTGCCTTTTCCCACCACATTCGCCTTGGAATTATCACTGTGCGGTATCGCTCTTCCTTTACGCCATTCTGAAATTATTACAGCATAACGACGTTGTGCGCAATAGGACAACGTTTGCTCTTGTATTCTTTCAGATTATTGCCAAGTCGTTCTGTGTTGTAAACCTCAAAATATTTTCCCGTAGTCTTTGTATTTCTCGTACATTTTTCCGTGTGTGTTTGTCTTTGTTTTTTATTCACACCATGCCACTTCTTAGTAGTTTTGCCTTTTAGTGCACGTCGCAGGATTATTACCTTCTATCATTCGTTGGCTTATTCATGGACACTACAAGACGTGTTTTTTCTGCCTTTTTTTCATACTTTACTACTATCTAGCCATGTAAGATAAACCAGAACCAGCACTGTTCGTCCACGAAGTAGCCACAGAAGCTTCATGGTCACTCCTGCAATCTTTGGAGGCAGCGATTATTTTAAAACGCGTTAGTTTATCGAACGAAATGTAAGGGCGCAAACGAGCTGGTGTACATTGCACATGGTTGAAATAACCCCGAGACTGCGGGTATACGATCACAACACTAAAAGTCTCTAACACAGCTGAAATTTCTATTTTCCGAAACCTGGTTATATAGGCACTTCGATAAACTAGTTTATCATCGGTTAGCAACTCTAAGTGAGTGAGCGAGTCGATTGAAGAAGCAATAACAAACAAAAGAAGGGGAGAAGTGGAACGAGTGGTTAGTATTCCATTAGCGGGGACATCTTTCTCGTCCCGCTTAGAGAAAACGTAAACGGAGAGTCTTTGAGAAGAGTTGGAGGCAGGCTGGCGTCTAGCAGTCAGACTTACAGCTCCGATGAGAGGCGTCGAACCTCGAGGATTTCTAAAATAACGTAGGGCACTTTCATCCCGGTCGCGTGCGGTGCATTAAGAAAAAAAAAAGCAAAAAACTCGAGCTGTCTTGTTTGTCGATGTTATTGGAGTCAACTGCATCTACATTCAAGACACCTAAGACGTCAGCCCTTGGTTTTGCGTGAGGAAAGTTTGATCCAAAGGATATCCTTAATGTTTGCCTCGTTTCCCTTGGTCAGAAGACCCATGTAAGAACAAAGGCTCAAATGGTTATCGCCAGGAACACCTTCCCTCGAGTCTTTCAGGCGAGATTTTTTCTTGGAAAAATTGCGGTCATGAAGAGTAATGCTTTTTCATTTTTAAAACAAACGAGTACAACTTTAAAGGAACACTAAAACAGTAGCGACTACAAGGCAGAAGAGCGCAACATTACACTACGCCCCTTGCAGTTAAAATTTAATTGAGAATAAACACACATAAAATCATTAAAGAAATGAACACGGAACACGTGCTTACATATATGCAATGAAGATAAGATAATAAAATCTAGGGATGCGTAACTCACGCATTTGCTAAACGTTCTCCCTGTTTGACAATGACACGAAAGGGTCGCCGAGGCAGGCATCGCAGCCATACACTTTTATTAGATGTAACTCGTGTATTTTTCGCGCTCGCTTTTTTTTTTTTTCTTAACGCAGTTTGATAAATTTAGAAGGCACATCTAATAAAATCGTATAGCAGTGATGCCTGTGTCAGCTCCCCTTCAGTGTCATTGTTTCAAAAGGAGTTCAAATATTTGGGGAACCCGTGAGTCCACTCACATAAAATTTGACTACGGTAATGTGAGTATATTCTGCAAAGACGCGTTTGTTTTTGTGTCATTTTAGGTCCGTCATTTATCTCCATAAAATCCAGTTGAAAGATAAAAGATAAGCCATGTCCTGTTCTCGCCTGCTTTGTCATTGTTATCGGACGTATTATGTTAAAGATAAGCCAGAAACGACAAGTCCAATTAGGCATTTTAGGTCAGAAGAGTACTTTAGGTACTTTTTCGTATACTCCAGTACACTGGTATAAACGGCGGTTTATTCAACTATACCTATAATGCATACTGCTCCGTAGTTGTCCCGTCGCCGCGTCTCTGAACTCTCCTGCCTTCCACTCATTCAGGCACTAGGATGTATAAAACAAAAGTATATTTCTAATATGCCAATAATTAACGTGTTTGAAATACACTTTTTTGTTTCGTAGAAGTGCAAATATAGGTATAAGTTTAGGAAAAAGTAATTTTAGTGCATTGCTAGCCACCTCGAGTTTTTCGGTCAGTTTCAAGAGAGACTTAACACCCATCTACAAATGTTATTAATCTATACAGCGCAGAAGCTGAAACTGAAACGTACATAATAGAGTTCAGTAACTTAGTGTGTTAACATAAACTGCTGGTTATGACATCTTGGCGAAATGGCTCTAAAGTCTGATGCATTGCGTATTCTCTCGCCGCCTCCCCTATTTGCACCATGAATGGTTGTTTTACAGGTACTGGTTTGTAGTATCATGATTGCGTTATGCACATCAAGAGCACCTAGGATGCTAGCAGTACAGAAGAGCGATCACCTTTCACCTTTCTTGGCATCTTTTAGGGGTACACTTCTTCTGAAACCAAAGACTAACTACAAAAAAAAAACGAGACATCCAGACAATACTTTTTTGTTGTTTGCAAAGGAATACAAACATTCTATCCTACAAGCAGAAAGCACGTCCAGGATCTAGACAAGATGAAAGAGTTGGGAAAGTAGCCGAGCTCTCCAAATGAACGGGGACTCGGGCCCTCTTCATTTCCGGTTGTCGTCTTCTCTTCCGGATCGTCACTTCCGCTTCTTACATCCGGTCATTCATCGGCCTTCTAGGTGGCTCCTTTGTCTTTCTTGAGGCCACTGTAGAAAAAAAAAAGGCAACCAGGTAAAAAAAAAAAAAACATGCCCGACTGACCGGCTCGGGAATACTGAATTGTTCGGGGTACGACTCCCTAAATCATCTACCCAAGACAAACGATCGTTGCTCAGGGAGTTCAGCAGTCCAGACAGAATTTCTTTCCTCCCTTTGTCTATATCCTGGAGTGAATGCCTCAGCTCGCTGCCTTAGACTATGTTTACAAAACATTTCCTCTTCCGTGAAACTGCGCGTTAAGTATGACAGTTAGGTGCTGATCCTCGCTCTTTACATTAGTAAAACTACAACGTACAATGAATTAGCATTTTATTTTTATTACCGGTACTTTTTCTGTGGTTTATTTTCAAATGTTATCGTCCCAACAAAAATAACAATTCAGTCGTTTGACATGAGTCGTTTACTTGTTGCTTTTTTGCAGGTGAGTCAACCTCTTCCATGATGATTCCAGGATGTATTGAAAACCATAGTAGCTCAAGCTCAAAAATGCCATAGATCGGTAAGTCTACCCGTCTATATGTTGGACATGTTGCTCCTAAACTTACATTGCGATAATTGTTCGAAATTGTTAGAAACACATGCTCTCGTTTATTTTGTTTACATTTTTTTATTGCACGCTCGTCCTACCAAGTAAATAACACGAAAAATGAAGACTCATATTTTATGAGTGTATAAACAATCCTTCTTTTTTTAAGTTGTAACCAAATCTAAACACACCACGATATCGCAGAAATGTGTAAAACACTTGTCGCTACAATGAATGTTGATTGTATGTTTGTGAGCCGTAACCATAATAAACCTTTCTTTTTAGCACCTCGTACGTAAGACTGATCCTGAACAGTCAAACGTGAGCTAGGAATACTGAAAACAGAGGGCAACATGCTATCAACTAGGGTAAGAAGAAAACAGAACACGTGCATGACTGGCGACTGACGTTTAATGGCCAAGAAAAATGGAGAGAATAAATAAAAACAGCACTAAAGAAAGGAAAGGGCGACGAGAATTGAGCTTAAAGACATCACTAAATAAAAGGGAACAGAGCTGTAAATAATATTTCTGGAATGAAAATAATGTAAATGAACAAAAATGCAAGTCAAATTTGAAAGAAGACGTCATTCAGTGCGTGCCCTGTATTTTCATCTTGTCAGTCCTTCTCGTATGCGCTCTGTTTATAACAGAGCAGTATGTACATTTATGAGACGCCGAGAGTACCATCAGAATGACTGCCATCAGTCGGACAGGTAGGGCTATTGTGCTGAGTTATCCCTTTATGTTCCAAAGTTGCTTTCAATACGCCCGACCACCCTGATGCAAGAATCATGTTAAGAGCGGTAAGTGGGATTGACTATACCCAGTGGCGTCTTCCGTGATAACTAGCTTCGTTGACAAGTTGACGAGGAACCAACACGACTCTTAGATGCTCGGAACCGTCGCATTGCAGGTACTTGTTGCGTATGCAAGTAACGTTTACTGCATAATGTGAAACATGAACTAGAAGGAGCCACTGCATGCAGCAGCGTCGCGTAGTGGGTGTACGTTAAGACATGAGTAGCTATAGGCACTCCCAATTCACATCTCGTGTCTCTGCTATAGATTAGACATTTGGCCAGGGCAGTACAAATACTAGCCTCGAGTCTTTAACATGAATCCCGCAGTAGTTATGCACGGCCGTACACGCGCCGTGCGAAAAGTTAATTTGGCGTTCGTTGCCACGGTCATGGCGATGATAGCAGATGGCCTTTTTACTACTGAAGAACATTGCGGCGCAGCGATACGAAGTGCGTGCTGAGGCGCTTTCTGTGTGCTTTCCAATGGGCGGAACGCGAACCAAAAGCGTTCGAAATAAGGACCTAACGCAGGAGGCTAGTTTTCTCCAGCGCCTCGTAATTTCACGAATCTTACACAAAACGCGTTTTTTATGGCCATCCCCCGCCCTGTTCTTTTTATTTTATTTGTAACATGGGTTTAAAGTATCAAACTGCCAATGCATTGACCTATACGTGAACATAAAGATATGTCCAAGATTCCCTTGGGAAGCAATTTTCGCTTCAGTCTGTGAGTTAATCGGGTGATGTTTGCGTCAAAGCTAATAAGACAACTCAGCGTGTATCACCAAATAATGAAGGTGCACGACTGTGGAGACATTAATTATAATCAAAAGCTAAGAAATAATCTTATGCTAATTTTCACGCCTATTAATTGTGCGTCCTTCACTTGTCAGTCTGATAACTATCGCAAGTCACTATTACCTTCTATGAAACGTTTTGCTTAGACGCATATATGTGAGTTGAGACGGGATATTATTTTTTCCGAAGCCTACTCAAGGCCAAGAAACTGTTTTGTATTAATCTTAACAGGATAATAGAAACACACAAGAAACACGCTGAAATTTATCTTACGAACCTGAAGTATAAAAATTGAATAAACCATCTTGGCACTTCAACTCTGCGCAACGATGTGATTTGGTCTCTCTCATACACGTTATAAAACTCCGTCAGGGTTCGAAATTGAATTATTTCAGTGAGTTGACCTGTCACAAAAAACAATGTCAATCTTCAACTATATTTTTATTTTTTTTTTATTTAGCTTTTTAGGTTCTTTGGAGAAAATCTGAGAGTTCGAAAAAAAACAAATGTGAGCAAATTTCAACACCTTACATTATTTATAGAGGAGCTTACCTTAGAAAGTTAGTCCATCAAAGCAAAGGAAATGTAAATAAAATAATCATGTTTCGTTTAGAGAAAAAGTACCTTTGAATATGCTTGTCGTCTCGCTTAGGAGAATAACTTCAACTCCAAAGTACGCTAAATATTGAGCTCTTTCTCACGCGAGCTTAAACGTGGTAGCGCCAGTGTGCAAATAGCCCTCAAATACTTCCGGTTCTGAACTAGACGTCAGGTTTCGCAGTATTTTCGAGATCAAAGCCACGCGCTCTTTTCGGGAACTGGTCGCTCACGCCACCATTCTACAGAATTCACTCGCACAATAAAGGAACAGTGCGTAAAAAGATAAATACATTATATACCTGAATTGGAAGCGTGCCGGGGCTACCCAACAGATTGCGCCAGTGAGTTTGTGGCCAAACAAAAAGAGCGAATATTTTCTTTCCATTAAATTACAGTGACTTAAAGAAATAAAAAAATAAACAACTTCAGGTTTATTCATTTGCTCATTACTTCTTACCCTAACGAAACGACACTTCCTTACCCATAAAATCATACGATTTTCTGTGCGTATATATGTTTTAAGTGTTAATGTGATTAGGGTCATGTACAAGAGAAAATACAATAAATCGTTAAAGTGAGTTTTAGAAACTTCGCGTGTCTGTGAAGAGCTACGTTTTCACAATTTTAGATAACAAATCGTAAAAATAATGTGATTGGAATAAACATTGTAATGCAATGTTATGTGATAGAAGTACCTCGCACGTAGAGTGACTAACGAATTTACTAAGTTAAGCCCCAAAAAATCTGTAAATGACACTTATTACTTTAATTGAAGCACTATAGCTTCCTCGAAGGCCACTCATGAATATTAAAACCCTCGAACTTCTTGTGCTTCTGTTGTCTCAGGTCGACAAAAGGTGTTTTCAGAATATGTCGTTGGGTATCGTTCTTGTATAAAGGGAAGGGTGATGAAAGATTCGCGTGACATCCTTCTGGCCATTCCGGGAAAGACGGTCTCTGATTCCAAGTCACACTGAGGCTGTCACGGGATCGTGGGCGTGACCGTCACGCCATAGTCGAATCTCGAAACAAACGACTTTAGAGCGATTGTTTGCAATAACGTGTAAAATAAGCGTCAAGTAAAAAAAAATGAAGGACAAAAGTTAAACAAAAACCTCGTGGTCGTTGTTTTTGAAGTTTTGCATAAATATTTATGACGGATGTCGTTCAGTTGGGTACATCTTGTTCTCTACATTAAAGGAAAGAAACATGGCTTATTGTTTGCTTGACATTCAAACACTAAAACTAGATATGGAAGTTGTTTTTTTATGAAAACTTTTAATACATTTTGATGATTTTGCTTGTGTTTCACTTCGTTTGAATATTTAAAAAAATATATAACCTGCGACTTTTTTAAAGTTTAGCATATTTATTTTTATTTTCAGGAGTCTAGGTATATTAATTCACTAGTCTGAGTGAAGATACGGGCGTATGTAAGCATTCCATCTGAAAGAAAGCAGGATACTGAAATATATTTCCCAGAAACGCTTTACACGAGGACAAAACTTCCTATGTGTGATACTCCGCTACCAACCATAGATTTAGGGCAGTTAGAGGTAAACTGCGCTTCACTTCTGTCTTCTGAAAAAAAACAACATAACAATGCAGTCTTCTTCCATATTAGCTATAGTCTGCTGCGACTCAAGACGGTACGGCGAGGGAAAAGAAGACAGGAGAGGAGGAATCAGACTAAAAGCCGGAGAGAAAACGAGGTTCCCTCTTTCCTCTCCAACGTTCCGTCTGCTTCTTCCTCCTTAGCCTTCCATTCCCTCGCCCTAACTTCTTGAGCTGTAACTAACTATATAGGAAGACAACCCGTCGACTATTACTACATGGGTGTGACTAAATGTTTCTTTAAGGGTCCCGTAAACTACGGAACGGAAAGTTGCCGAAATCGGATGACTCAAACGGGCCAGTTGAGACGCATGCTGCGCAATCAAGGCTACGGCGTTGGCGCACCCAACATTGAGCTAAGCGTCATCATTATTGCCCATTTTTGTTTGTTTATAATTCTCCGGGAAAGCGTAACGTGTGACGTCAGCAACATTTCCTCTCGGCGCTCAGGGAGGTACAAGTGATTGGCATAACGCGCCTGCGCTGCGCGCTCCTTGGAAGTTGTCCCGCCGCCCCACCGTTACCACCGTGTCCCACGTCACAACCGCCGTCGTCGTTTTACCGTTTGCGAATATTGCGTCGCGGAGTTGCGTTCCCGCAATGTGCGCAGGAAGGTACCGCAGTTGAGCAGACGTCGTCAGATACCCTAGACGCAAAGACATGTTGAAGACAGCCGTGCAGAAGACCCTTGCGCCTGGCACACGCCCGCCTCAACGGTGGCCCGCCCCGAGCCCGCCCGTCGTTGCGTAGAGGATCACGGGCCATCTCGTACCACGTGGTAGCCATGTTTTTGGCTGCCCGAGGTCGATGTTGCCCGACAGAGCCGAAGTTTCCGTTTTGATATCTGCTCATGTTTAAAGTAAGATTTAACAATATATCCCATTTTTCGCGAAGCAAATGACTTAGTGCCTTCTATTAGCGCTGTTTAGTGTGAAATCACTCATTATCCCGAAAGGTTCGGAATAGGATCATCTTACCAGCCAGTTGGACTACGCCACCGCTGCCGCAATTTATCGAGGGAAGTTTAGTCTTTCTGCGCCTGCGACAACACCGCTGGAGGTCTGCGCGTGTGAAGCACACGACGGCACGAACCAACGTTACTAGAACCACTCAGTTGGGAAACTGCCATAGAGCCTGATTTAAAAAATGTGGCTCCGATCCGTACTCGAGAACCGAGCTAATGGCGATCGCAACGCCGCCATTGCTCCCGCAGCCCGCACTCTGGGAACTACACGGCAGCACGTCTGAGTCGGGCAAGGGCCGGTGGCGCCATCACGCAGGGCCATCTCGCAGTAGCTATGTAAAGAAACTTTCATGTTTCAACTCGTCGCTAAAGGGTGGTGCTGTTATCGTATTCAGCTCGGCCTCGGTGGACGCCATTGGCCCAGGTTTCAAGGGTGAGTTTCCCAACTGAAGGTTTTAGTAACGTTGGCACGAGCCCTCGCATCAACGTTACTAGAAGAACTCAGTTGGGAAACTGCCATAGAGCTTACTCTGAAAAAGTGGCACCGATCCTTACTAACAGAAGCGAACTAATGGCGCTCGCAACGCCGCCGTTTCTCTCGCAGTTGCAACTCATGGTACTCCACGGCTGCGCGTATATTCGTTCAGATCGAGTCGCGCAAGGGCCGGTGGTGCCATCTCGCAGTAGTCGGAGTCTCGCATTCGATAGCGATCCGCTGTTACTCTTCAATTTCGGCTTTGACCGGCCATTTTGGCGCCAAAATGTGTACAGTGGAAAGGGTTTCAGTACTGGCAAGCCCCGTCTCCCAAACGAACGCGCAGCAATTAATCACCGAAGTTAGGACGCACCCAGGTCGGGACCCGCTACCTGAGGCCACAGGTGACGCAAGGCTGTTTAGAAACAATATATATTGTGCCGCAAAACCCTGCCAACTAAAATATTGTGCAAACACCATGCTCCTGTCATTTTGTACTAATCTCCAATATAATTCACATAGGAAAGGAGCTTTTTCCGTTTGTTAATACGCAAATACATGCTTTTTAAAAGCTCATGGTGACCAAAGTAAAGAAAAAAAGGTTGAACCGCCATCTTCGCACCCCGAGCCTGGAGGTGTCGGTACTCTGGGATCATTCAGTGAATCAGTGACTCTAGCGCTGTTATAGTAATTAGCTCGGTCTCGGTGGACGCCAGCGGTCTAGGTTTCAAGGGTGAGTTTCCAAACTGAATGTTTTAGTAACGTCGCCTCGTATACACGGCCGTCGGCCTCCTGTGAACTAAAGTTATAACGGCGTCACGCATGCGCCGAAAGCAAAGTGAGATCGGTTCGTTGAGCGGATTTGCCCTTTAACAGGAAATAAGGATGTGGCATTGAAATGTTGGACGTGGGCTCTGTGTCTCAGTATGGCAAGGGACTCGAACCTTCCGAGCCGTGGTTCGAGGCAATGCTTGGAGAACTCTACATAAGATGGCGCTACTTGTCTAACCAAACTTTACTGATCCGTCTTTGGTAATGTGTGGCGTGTTTACAGGCAGAGCCTTCCATGAAGAACACTTATTTTTGTCACGGGCTGCATTTTCGCAGACGCTCAAACGAGCCACGGGGAACGTCCAGACCACATCGATTTTATGTCTTGGACACGCGTCGATCAATTACTCGTTCCGTTGTTTTCGTTATCGTTGGTAAAAACTTAGCAGTTTCTTGGAGTGTTTCGCCGCCATCCATCTCAGCTCCACGACAACGTTCTTAGATGATTCAGTGGCTGATAATAAAACAAAAAATACAGTTCATAGAAACTATCGTTTCCTATGAACATGCAGAGAGTTTTGTACACAGCGAAAGAAGGGTCCGGACATCAGTAAAGGAAGCATCAATACGCTCCGTGCGCATGGGGCAATGAAGTTTGGCAGGACGGGTAACGCCATCTGGAGCGATACTGTCGCTCCTCCGCAACGGCCCACATCCACACTTGCTGGTCCCGATCTCTAGAACGAATATTACGATTCGCCCGTTGAGCTGTGTCGCAGTACTCGTGTCCAGTCGCTTAGCGGCGTGTCCTGCCCAATGTTGCCGTTTTGGCCACCAACCGCGCCGACAAGCGGCCGACGAGGCCTCCGGTTCGCAGCATGTCTACCAATCGGTTATTCTGCAAAACAACTTTCATTAACAAGGAGGAGTTATAAGGTCGAGCGCACTAAATATACACCCGTGAATCAAGTATGCTCCAGCGGAACACTTTGAGTGAATCTGTGCTAGAAAGAAACTGAGCTCGGCGAATGAAGATGCCGCATAAAAACGTTTGAACCAAAAATTTGGGTCTGTGTGACAAAGACACTGCTCCTTGCGCACGTTTGTGAAACTTCATTCCGGACTCAATTCGTTGACTTTAATTCCAAACGAACATGTTACTCTACTCTCGTCTCTGCGCTTGGTCCTCAAAATCTAATGACGGAAAATATGCGCATTGTTTATTTCAAGCATGGAATGTTCTTTTATTGAAAACCCCAATCCCGAGCGTTGTCAGCCCGTTCGTGTACTTCCCAGCTAAATTTAACCTGATGATTGACGTCATTTTTCGTGACGACATCACGTGAGAACACGACTTGACACCGCGATATCAAGTCACGCGACAACGTCACATAGTGTCATTACTCGTCAACATGGCGTCGGGCCACGTGACCACTTCGCGTGGCGCCAGAACGTACGACGTCAATTGTCTCTGAATATAGGGTGAAATGGCGACAAAGAACCTAACGTCACGTCACCACACGTCACACGACGCGGCCACGTGACGAGGAGCCACGGTGCCACGTCGCGGTGTCACTCGGCAGCTTGACGTCACGCCACCTGATGTCATATTCCAAGCAGCACAGAGTTGGCCAATCATTGGCCAATGGCTGGCAATTGTCCTTGGCCAAGTGACCAGACAGTGGCAAGAGACTGGCCGGTGACTGGCCTTTATCTGGCCATTGGCCAATGGCCAATGGCCATCAGCCATCGGCCAAACCTTGGCCAATGAATGGCCACTCCCTGGCCACTGGCCAAGAAACCATCGCCAGACATTGGCCATTGCTTGGCCAAAATCCGTGCTGCTTGGGTATGTGACGTCGTGTTACGTGACTCGCGTCACGTCGAGCGAAATTCGAGGGTTTCGCGTGTCCAACCAACTAAGGGCGTCATCCACGCTCCAGCGAAGGACTGAGGATTCATTTCGCCGACATAATATTTTAACGAGCAACGCTCGGTTGCGCGGCGTGTTCACGGAAATAAGCCTACGTCAACGTGACGTCGATTTCGCCGCTACATTTAATGGCTAAAATATTAAAGAATACGCTCTCGTTCACTGTTCGAACCCACTATTTATTTATTGGCAGCAAGTTTGAATCTCACTCCCTACATATTGAATTACATGCATTGTATCACTTTATAAATAAAGGTCGCTGCGATCCTTTTCCTTTAGAATAGAGAAATGTAAGGCAGCAGACAGCTGTGCAGCGTTGGCGTTTTGACTCCATATTTAGAAGAAAGGTAAACGTAGGAAATGTTACTAAATACTTTAGCTTTCATGCGAAGCAACCCCACCTTGGGCGATGCCCAATTTTTCCCATCCATCTATGCAACACCTGACGTCCGTTGCTAATGAGGTGTTTTTTTTTTCTATGTCGACGGGAACATGCACGGGTATTGGATATCCCCGGTCACATAAAGACGGGCCCTGCGAGACGTAAAATAAGGGTCGTATTTGCCCACCATAAACTTGCGAGGGCCGACTTTACTGCGGCCGTGACCTTCTCGCTGTATGCCTGACCACCGGGTTTTACGAGAAGGTTGACTCTGCTGGAAACGAATGCTCCACCCGAAGCCAAATACTGTTGAGACATCCTGGCATGTCCTTCTCTCAATCGTTTTCTAGCTCCCTCGGTGCATTTGGCTCCACTAACACCACGTATAACTCTGCTTCGTCTTAAGTCTAAGTTAGGCAAAACTCTAGTAGCAAAAAACAAAAAGAAACACAAACGGAAAAACTAAAAACGCAATATGACGACACATTCGTTGCGTGTGATAGGGCCTGTTGGTGGTCAGACTTGTACGGTAGCCATTACAAGTAATCAAATTACTTGTAATGGAATATATTTCGGAGTAATTTTGTGATTGTTTTGACAATTTTATTAGGAATGAATCACAGGACTAATTTTATTACTTTTGGAAGTACTAAAATGACTCGTAACCTATAGTATCTTCCCCTTCCTTTTCTAATGGCACCCATTGTGTGTAAATGTTGCCTACCCAGAAATCCTCAAACCAAGCCTCCGACGGAAGAAATGGTTTACCAACATTAGTTGTTTAAGAAGACAAGTAGCATTAATAATAAACAGCACACACAAAAAAAACTAATTTAAGTTAGCGGAAAAGCCTGTCGTTGTGAAAATTTTAAGTAATCGGAAAAGTAACGCTTACTTATTCAAATGACGGCTAATGACATTCTTCTCGAATAATCGAGTAATAGAATTGAATACGTTTTTAACTGAGTGTAACTCTTAACTGTAATCGATTACTAGTTTTCGAGTTACGTGCACAAGACTAAACAAAATTACCGCACGTAAAAAAAAATTGTTTTTTTGTTAATTTGTTAACATTTTGTAAGAAGCTCGATCGGCCATATTCGCTGGTGGTATTGGTAGCGCTTGGACGCAAGATGAAACAAAACGCAGGAAGAAAGTCTTAATGCTACATTTTCTGCGTCAGCTACCACGGGTGAGCTCGGGGACGCATAGTCAACGCGACGGCCACCTCGGCGTTTAGCCGGAAGCAGTTAGATAGAACAGGGGTCACAGCGGAAGGCTGACGCACCACTTTAATGTTCAATGTGTAACCCGCGTTAGCCCTCAGTAGGTGGCGCAGACGATCCGACTCTATGACCTGTGTAGATCAGTGGTCTCAAACTCATTGGAGTCTGGGGCCCAGACAGCCTACCTCCAAAATGCAAAGGGCCAACATAGGGCGGGGGGGAGGGAGGGAGAGGGGGGGGTCAATATATAATAAGACAAAATAAAACACACAAAAAACAGTGATGATGTTTCGCATTGTAAGGCAGCCGAGTCTTTCAGCGTCACCCAGGCATATCCTGAAGAAGGGATCTCGTGCTATCTGCTTTTTGTGATAAAGCCATTTGGCCATAGCCGTTTTAGAGCGCAGCTCTTAGGCGCCCGTTTCCAGCTTAAGCGGCGTCGGCGTCGCCGTCGGTGTAACCGTACGGTCACGTGACCCACCCAGGTCACCTGACCCCCCAGGTTATGTGACCCCCCTTGTCATGTGACCCCCCAGGTCACGTGACCGCCCCAGGTCACGTGACCCGCCCAAGTCACGTGACCCCCAGGTAACGTGCCCCCAGGTCACGCGACCCCTCCCAGGTCACCTGACCTGAGGGTACTAAGGGGAGGGTATACCCCTCCTCCTCCTCCTCCCTCGTGATCCTGCCTGCTACTCCTCCTTCACTCCTCTCTCATCCTCCTCCTCCACCCCCTCATTCTCCTTCACCTACTCCTCATCCTCCAACCTCCTCCCCTCGCCTCCTCCCCTCCTCTCCCCTCCCCTCCTCCTCCTCAAGAGCTGCGCTGCAATTCGGCGTTACAGGGAGTTGAAAACGGCTTTTCTTGCTTCCATTTATTCGCACATCCCGTTCGGGTTTGTGCCTGGTGTGATTACAAGAATGAAAATACCGCTATCCAGACAACGCGCTTTAATTGACAATAAAACTAGAAACCAAGCACACAATCGTTACTATGTCGCTCAATTCGCCTCGGAAAGTGAGCGAGTTCAATATGTCTCGAAAGAATTCCTTTTCGTATACGTAATAATTTTTGCTTTCCTGACAATTTTAATAGCAGAATTTAAATAAAATATTCGCGTCTTATGTAACACAAAACAATCTACGATCTGAAAGAAAGAAAAATCATAAGGGAAGAGCAACGTTTCCAGGGGAAATGAAGGGACGGCAGGAGGTCGATACTCATGGCGCATGCAGCGTTCCAGGCATTAGCACGAAAGCTCGCAGCTCGTGGTACAACTTGCGGACCGCGTCCCAGAGAGTCGCGGGCCGCGCGTGTTTGAAACCCACGCTCTAGGTGGCGTTAACTCTACGCCCTCAGAAGTTCTCGATTCGATACACCGAAGCGCTGCTCGGATGGCACGCCGCTAGGGTGGCGCTGCTGTCGTTGCGACAGCAGCGCCGCGCATTCTGAAACGCTTCACGCGCCACGCGAATCTGGTCTCTTCCAGTGCCCACAACCGGGGAGGGTCAACGCCGACTTGTTTGTAAACATCGCGTCAATCTATAGACCATTCCAATTATCTTCTTCTACCCGCTGCCACTTCTGTCAACTGGGCGGCGCAACGCGTTCTGAGCTTCCGCAGTATCTCTGTTCGACGGTCTATTCGAGACGCAGCGCGTTGGTTCACGGCATAGTGACTGTACTTCGTTTCACTTTATGGAGATTTAGGGAACCGTTTTGCACTTCCGATGGTACGATGGACCCTCCGGTACGCACTGCGCATGTGCGAGTCTTCTGCAGTAGCGCATGCGCAGTTTGTGGTGAGCAACGTGACGTTGGTGAGCGACGTGTCGATGCACTTTTAGCACTGCTGGATCGGCCCCATATCGGATCGTTTGCATCGGCAGTGGTCGGGCTTAAAGTAAAACAAAGTATAGACATATTTAGCCAGACTGATAAGAGATGGAAGTACTAGACTGCGTCATGATTTACTGCGACACCTTTCACTTCTATTTTCTTTTACTCTGTTTAGGAATTTGGACCCTTGGTCAGAATCGTACGCTTCAGTTGGACTACCGGCTGTCGGTGGTACAAACGATTAATATTTTCGTTGTCAACGCAACCAAAAGAGTTTCTTTGTTGATTTAAGTCATGATGGCAAAGTGGTATAACAAAATGCGATCTGCTTCAGTCGTCGACAGTATCTTCGAAGTATCAAAATGAAAAAGGCTTTAAGGCGAACGATCGATCCGGGACCCAACGCGTCCCGGCAAAGCGCGAGAGGCGTCATGATTACGTAATCTCACCAGAGAGAGAATATACTCTAGATTTTTGAACTGCAAGCATTTGTTTCGAGATTCTGTAGTCATGTGGTAAGATGGGCGAGTTGGTAAACGTAGAACATGATGAAAAATCGCGCACAAAGATGCAAGGACCAAAGTGAAAGGAACACACAGCACAGATAGGCGCGTACTCACAACTTTGGTATATTAGGTGAAGAAAGGAAAGATGAAGCAAGGTTCATTCATGACAGGAGACACCGGCACCAGGGAGAACTACAGTTCAATCATAGCCACATGATAGCAAAAAGGGAATTACTTTTTTGCTCAAAGTAACTGACGTCTGGCTATCGCAGCAATCGGCCAGACCCAAGATGGTAAATACGTCTCAAACACCTCGCGTGTTGGTTTTTCTTTGAAGCGCCCAATGATAGAGGTTTTTTTTTCTAAACATGGCGAACACGTACAGTACAGCTCTTACAATGTACCGAAAGGTGACCTCCTACAGTTGATGTTAAAGAAAGATTGTGCTCTCGCAGCCGATCATTCAGACACCATCCAGTCTGTCAGACATAGCGTCGTCCACAGGAAAGAGGAATACTATATACAACCGTAGCCTCCTATATACTGACAAAGCCTGGCAGAGTGCCACGAGAAACGGACGCCGAAAGGAAAAGTTGGAGCGGCAGACAACGGATGAGAGGAGACCCTATTGAAAAATCTTATTTGTATGAGAAATTTCTCTGTCCAATAGACACAGATGAATCATACAAGATATATAAGAACATATATGAACCCTATATGAACTCTATAAGATATATAAGAACATATAAGAACCATGTAAGAAACTTGTGTGAAGTTTCTTATAAGTTTTTTATGTGGTTCTTATATGTTCTTATATATCTTATATAGTTCTTATTTGATTCCTATGTGTTCTTATATATCTTGTATGATTCATATGTGGTTATTGGACACAAGAAATTTCTCATACAAATGGCTTTTCCACTAGGGGAGCCACGTGACTGACGCCCCGCTGCTGCGAGACGTCGAAACACACTTTTCCCCAGCGAACAAGTGTGTTTCGGGTCCTCGCCGCTGCAAAAGCTGTTCGCTGACGCCCAGGTTCTTCGAGAAATAGCTCTTTGATGCTCTGTGCTACCAGATCCTCGCGCTCCATATCTGCGACCGGGCACTCTATGGCTCCGTCGTCGAACTGCCAGGCTTTGTAAGTATAGAGGAGGCTATGATATAACGTTTGACGAACAGGAAATAAAAGGCCGTGCACGTTTTTTTGTGGCACGTGTTTTTTTTTATTAATATTTCCGCTTTGGCGTCAACATTAGAAGAAATTTGTCGCAATTTTTAGGCGCTGACAGTACTACGGTCACACTCTACCTACTTGCCACTTGTTTTAGATTATACGATATTTTGTGTCGATATGGTATAACCACCACCCGTTTTGTTTTATTGTCAACAGGGTACCAAGTTTTTTCACCCGCGCCTAGTTTTTTTTTACCCCATTTCACTTTCTTTACCTGCGCCCTGTTGACAAAAAACGGATGGTGGTTACACCATATCTACACAAAATATCGCATAATCAAAAACAAGTGGCAAGTAGGTATGGTGTGCCCGTATTGCTATCAGCCCCTAAGAAAATGCGACAATTTTGTCCTTAGGCTCGCGCCGAAGCGGAAAAATTATCAAAATACACGTCACACGAAAAACATGCACGGCCCTTTTTCCTAGTTTGTCGGGCGTTGTATCATAGTATTTATTCCTCGTACCTGTGGGCGACGCTATGTCGGACAGACTGGACGGTGTCTGAATGACCGGCTGCGAGAGCACAATCGTTTCTTTAACACCAACTGTAGGAGATCAACGTTCTGTACATTGTAAAACCTGTATGCCCTCACCATCTTTAGAGGAAACCTCAGTCATTGCGTCCTTTAAAGAAAAACAAACACGCGAGGTGCTCGAGGAGTTTACCATCTTGGGTTTGGTCGATTGCTGCCTTAGTCAGCCGCGGGTTGCTTTGAGCGAAAAAGAAGTTGCCTTTTTGCTCTCATTTCACTGTGACTGAACTGTATTCCCCCTGCTGCCGGTGTCCCCTGTCATGAACGAATCTTGGTTCACCTTTTTTTTATTCACCTAATATACCAGAGTGGTGAGTACCCGCCTCTCTGTGTTCTGTATTCCTTCTTCTTTTGTCCTTGAACATATTACAGTTACACCGCCTGTCTACTCTACTCATTTTCTTTGTCCTTGTCTTTCTGTGTGCGATTTTTCATCATTTTCACGTATCGGGATTTCTTCGAGAAAAACGAATATGCAGTATCCGACTAGCCTTTTGCTTGTAGTGGATACTGGGCCATGTCTAAAATAGGCACGGGTGGTTAGAATTAAATACCGCGCTGTAGTGACATTCCCGAATTTAGGATTCCGATGAGAGCCGTCAGTCGTCTCTATCCCTTGTATTGCGAAAGTTATGCCTCACGCAGCGCTTTTGAAATGTACCCATTATTTATCACCCCCCCCCCCCCTAAAAAAAAAAATAAGCGTCGTGTTCGTTGTTTTCACGCTGTCTTACTAAATAGAGACAGCTAATAGGCGGAATAACACAGTTTAAAAGTGACGTATATATTCAGCGTCTGTACGAAATGCAGATAGCCCAACTACCATATTAGCACCTATCTACGTAATACCACCGAAATTAATATTTAGCTATCTCAATGTCTTTACCCTCCCTAATAAACCCATTGAATTTACGCTATTTATCAAGGCAATCATTGTATCTCGTTTACAATAGACACATTTTGATTCGCTAAATACATTGCAGTAAACAGCATGTTTTCACTTGTATCGCATTCATCTACTTCACTGTTCTAGTTAAGAAACCGATTTAGCTGCTTTTCGCTTGACCATCCTAACCCTGGTCTGGCGATATCAGAAGGGGCGCCATCTGGTGCTCTGCGAGTAAGAAAAAAAGTAACGAGGGTGATGACAGCCTCTTACGCTGCTCTCTAAATGCGGGAGCTGTAAAAAGACAGCCATCAGAAATGCTAGGGATATCTCGTAAACGCTACGGCTAGATTGCTCGCCAATCTGGCCGTAGCCGGGTGGACATCGGGTAGACATAAAACTGAAAGTGCTGACGCCCGTTCGTTGAAGGGACGGAATCATGGGCCGTAACTTCACGCTGTGGGATGCCATTTGCCGCGATGACGTCAGATGCAGCAGATGGATTATGTTTATTCGTCGATCCAGCGACCCGGGAATCTTTATGAATGCATTCTTTCGTGGAGTCCTTAGAAATATTGAGTTGATGTGCCCCTATTGTGGGTATGTTCCAATTTCAGATTGCAAAGACATGCTCACTAGCAATATATATATATATATATATGATATAATATACCAGGTGTCCCCCAAACATTTAGTTTTTTGCACCGCAAAAATACATTATGCATCGTCAAACCATCATTCTTCCCCTTATTGAAGTGCTAGAGGTCCGAAGCACATGCCAATCTTTCAACACTCACAGTTATCATTTTCAAAAGTTGTAAGTGATCTTCTAAACCTTTCAATGGAAAATGGGTCAAATTTTCGCCCGCTTTCGGCAACTGGCGCCATGGAGCTCTATATGTTCGAGAGCTCTCTCGGCCACCACTTTCCCATTGATAATTTTAGAAAATCACTTATACATTTCGAATAAGGTAACGGTTAGTGATAAAACTTTGGCCTCAGGTTCGGACCTCTGGGGCTACGTTTGGGCGGAAAACTAGCATTTGTCGATGCGTAGTTCATGTTTGCAATAAAAAAAAAACTCTACATTTTTTGGGGCGGGATATATAGTATAAAATTACAGCGTAGGGGCTGCCAAAAAGCATAAACGAACGAAAAGTTTTACTGCCAAATTGAACGCGTTGATCAAAGGAAGAACAGAGAGAATCACCGTTCCTAATAGTTTATAATGAATGACATCTGGTCAGTGTGCTGGTTCGTGAATGATATGTTATCTAGATACCTCCTTAAGATCATGGTCAACTAGAGTTTCAAACTGACTACACATAGGTAAATTAGTTAAGCCAAAAATGACACCTGTCGTCATAATCTAAAAAGAAATGGTAATCTCTCTCAGTTTCACGCATTTCACACGTTACATTATTTCCGTATTGCCTTGTTGCGTATCGAAAAAGGTACGCGTATCGAAAAATTTGCGTATCGAAAAAGAAGTTTCATATGACGCAACTCAGGCAGAGTGGTAAAAACATAAAGGAAACCTGGAATGTTGTAAATCAAATCATTGCAGAACCACCCCGAATCAGTGTAGACGAGTGTATAAAGAAAAATTTCGGTGTAACCGACTTAGAATCGTTGAGTAACGACTTCAATAATGCTTTTGTTAAACAGGTGGAAAATCTGCGTAGTCAGGTAAGCAGTACTGCAGTGAAAGCAAATTTTTTGGGATTTTCACAAAACTCTGCCTACATGCCACGGATAACAGAATTAGATCTGCAGGACATAATTTGCACAATGTCGATAGCAAAGCCGGCAGGATATGACAATATAAGGCCCAGAGATTTAAGGGTCAATTTCGACAGCTTGAAGCACATCATCCTTGCAATTCTAAATGGAATTTTTGATACGGGAAAAATACCGGACAAAATGAAAGTTTCAATAGTTAGACCAATTTATAAACAGAGAAAGAAAAAAGAGATATCAAATTACAGGCCCATTGCGTTGTTGCCAGTGATCTCCCAGATAATGAAAAAGTTTGTTTTAAAAACCATGACCTCGTTTTGCGACAGGTTCTCATTGATAAGCAGCTGTCAATATGGCTTCCGACAGCAGAAAAGTACGACGCTCTTGCTGAAAGACGTGACGGAGTTTATCAATGAAAAACTAGATAAAAATCAAATAGTACTGGCAATATTTTTAGACCTAACGAAAGCATTCGATACGATTGATCAATCCATGTTACTTGATAAACTCGAAAATCTGGGATTCAGAGTGCCGTATTTTAGATTCTTTAAAAATTACTTTAACAACCGTACTCAAAGGGTCAAAATTGGAAACAATGTAAGTGAGGCCGTACACCTTAACTACGGTGTTCCACAGGGATCGGTACTAGGCCCGATGCTCTTTAATATATATGTGAACGACCTCGCTTTGCTGCATTTGAACTCGAACATTTACCAGTACGCTGATGACATGGCTCTAACATTGGCAAGCGAAAATTACAATATTGCAGTGTCCTCTCTACAACAGGATATCAACCAAGTCATGACCTGGTTTTCAAGAAATTGTATTTTCGTAAACACAAAAAACTACTCTAATGTGCTTCAGGGCCCATCAAAAACGTATTAATCTTGGGGAACCGATTTTTTTACATACAACAGATTGTAGGAATTGTCATTGCTCGCCATTACTGTACGCTACAGAAACTAAATAGCTGGGCTTACATCTCGATGAATATTTGAATTGGAATGTACACATAGATCACTTAATGAGCCGATCGAGGGTAATCACATCATACCTATATAGGCTGCGAAGTTATGCGGATCCGAATCTGAGGCGCACTGTCTACAAAATGCTAGGTGAGTCGAAATTGAGATACGGAATAACCATATATGCATCCTGTTCCGATTTTAAGAAGCAAAAAAATAAATAATATGATAAAAAGGATGGTAAAGAATTTTGTCTACGGAACAAGGTTTGAGCATATTGCATTTGAAGAACAGCTCTCCGACCTGAACTTATTGCCAATAGACAATCTTCTGAGGTTTGTTATTCTGACGAAATATTACTTCACACCGGATTTTAAGCCAGAGACGATGAGACAAAAGCAACTTAGGAAAACTGAAAAATTTATTGTTCCGAGAATATACACAAATTATGGAAAGAGGCTAAGGAAGTATTATATACCATGTCTTTTTAATGAACTACCGGGTAATCTGCAGAACCTGCCGTCGTTTAAAATTGCAAAAAGAGAGATAATGAAATGGTGTCAATGTGCGCGCACATAAATACCAAGTATGTGTTGCTGATTCATTTATGATTTGCCATAACATGAACTCGTTGTGCTTTCATCATGTTCTGTTTGAAATGCGTTTATGGTTTTTCTCCGAAATAGTTTGCCCTGTTCAGTGTCAATGATTGTACAACTTCAACGGCGAAGCTGCCCCGTTTTGTGTATTTGATCTTACTCTTGTTGTTGTAGTTTCTTTTTTGGGTGGTCAATTGTACTCCGGTGTACTGTCCGTACTCACACACAAGCAGAAAAGTGCTTTCGTGAGACGGATATATGTTTGTTTGTAAAATGAAGCAAAAATAAACTATTACTATTACTACTATTACTATTACCACACGCCTAACGGCTTGTTTCATCAGATAAAAAACTGGAAATTTGTATCACTTCCGATCCTTCATGGACTACTCAAATAAGCACTTCTCATTGCTGATGCTTACCGTACACTCTCGGATTTATTTTGTTCAGTAACTTCAGACTAAAACTCTACAATACGCCTCCTCTATATGGTATCTACGCCAGATATATTTAAGTGACAATCAATCGAATGGCGGACGCTTTCTGCGTAGAATGGGTGTACCCGCACATGTGCACGTGCTCGCGTTATGTGTCGGATAGCAGGCGCAGAGACGGCAACGCATGCAAACAGTAGACGCTTTTTGTCTCTGCATCGCATCTTGCATTAAAAACGGGGTTCATAAACCAAGCCATCTCAATCGAGAAGTTGAAAACGCTCTCAAATATAGGCACACCATAGGCATTGAAGGTAAGCAGCGCCACTACATATTGTTGAATCAGGGATGGGTTAAAATACTCTCAAGTATAGGCACACCATAGCCATTGAAGTTTAGCAGCGCCATCTACATATTGTGGCATCAGGGAGGGGTTAAAAAAACTCTCAAATATACGCACACTGTAGCCATTCAAGGTAAGCGGTGCCATATACATATTGTGGAATCACGGAAGGGTTAAAAAAATGCTCTCGCATATACCCACATTGCAGCCATCCAAGGTAAGCTGCGCCGTCTACATATTGTGGAACTAAAGACTGGTCGCACTTTAAATGCAAGCATTTATATAAGCAGTCGTAAAATATTGATTTATTATTGCATTTATCGACATATTACAAAAGTTATGGGACAATTCAATTAAAATATCAAAATTTTGATATTAGAAATGCGCTTTAAATCCACTAAAGTCGCCATCGTTCCTTTTTTCGATTTGAAAACAAATCAAGCGTTTGATTGTTTGGACAGCGAATCGGTCGGTCTCCCTTGCGATATGAGAACGCTTATTATTTCTGAGAATAAAAAAATTGCTACTGCAATACAACTGTTAGCCTGTAGCCTCAACGTACGTCGGACGGTAGTAGTTACACGGCGGCAAGCAGGTACATTACTCGTCCAGCGCGGAAATGACTGAAGATTTGATCCCTGGTTTCTGCAGCACGTGTTTTTTGTTCAGCGCGCTTGGTGCTGTTGCACAAAAAAAAACATATACGGGCACAAATTTCACTTAGGCGATGTATGTCGTATAAAACAATTATGACCCCTGCCAGAAATCCACAACAAATACAACTAAAACAAAAGAGAACAGAAGGGCGCGGTTAAAATATGGGCTCTTTGTTTCGGGTTGCGTTTTAACATCCTCCAAGCTTCTTTGTGTCTATTACCGGAGAGCAAGCTACTCAAGTTGGAGCTCTTAAAACTCACTGACCTGCTTGTGTTGCTGCTTCGCGCAGCTTCCGTACAGTGAAACACCAACGCGTGGCAAAGAGCCACGAGGAGTAATTGCCTTTTGAAATCATACTCGTTACACTTAAAAGTACCCCCTCAAAAAGAAGGTTCCTTGCCCAGCATTAACATTTCGCTTGTTCAAGCGATTCACTCGGCCTTGTCTCCTAGATTATATGAGACTATTGCTGATAAATCGGTCATATTTATACAATTCATTGTTGTAACATTTAAATTGTATGTTGATTTGAGTATTGCTTTTCTTTGCGTGGTGGATAAATTTGGGATATATACGATATTACAGGAACCAAATGTATATATAAATGTATTAAAACAAACAGCATTCTCACCGTGTCTACATTTTCTTAATTCTTTCATGCAAATCGCTGTTACATTTGTTACATAAATTTTTTTATTAAACGCATTTTGTATTTTTATTTTGATACATTCTCGAAACTAATTTGCCCATTCTTTTGTCAAGCCAAGTAGTTCAGCCGTCTTGAAAACAGTACTTAACATGATATCAGTACCGTAATGCCACAAGTCGTTAGACATTAAAATACTGAAAGAACGCTAAATACATATTCTTCTTGAGTCCTTCTTGTTTCGTATAAAATAATACCGTGTCCTGTTGAGTAGCTCGAGATGTAAATTCAATGGATCAGGACAACTACTCGATTACCTACTTGGGACAGGAATCGATGAACTTTTAAACAAAATAGTGTGAAGTTGGAGAAAATCGACAACCACACATTCGAGATAATGGCGTACTTTCGGCGAAACTTCAGGCATTGATTTGTTTGCGTTTCAGAGACGATAGGTAATCAAACATCCGGCTTCGGTTAAGCGACCCCCATGGTTTGCTTTCAGCACTGAGATCGTTAAGTAAAGATCCGCTGAGCAAACAAACTCCCGCGACAGACGTGTAGTTGGAGAGGGAGAGAACACTATTGATGTCAGTTCCTGCATTAACAGAGCAAGATAAGGTTATTTGTTATACTACAGTTTTTTCCCACTGCAATAATCAACGTATACACTATACTTATTTTTGTTTGTTTTTGTGACTTGTGATGTACGGTGTCACGGGCCGTCAGAATTGCAAATTAGACGACACAGAAATATCGATATTTTCAGACGGCATTAATAAATGGTGTTGTTGTGACATTAATATATATATATATATATATATATATATATATATATATATATATATATATATATATATATATATATATATATATATTTGCAGTGAATATATTTTTACACATTTCCCGCTTTCATTGAATAATGTTTTGTATTCTTTTCTGCCCTTTCGTGAAAAAAACATCTGTTTTTTTAATTATTTGTACTTTGTCTTTTTTTCTTTAAATCTAACTTAAACATCAAATTGTAGGTTTTTACGTTAAAATTGTACCGTTGCCCGTCCAAACTCAGTACCATTGAGCTCCACATCAATCTAACGATGCCATAGCAAAAATTAATAAAATTCTACTTTACACCTTCATGCTGCTACGCGAGAATCTAAGTCATATTTACAAAACAAAAAGTACTAAACACCACCTTTTTTTTAATAAAGGAGGTGTTAGCTCAGATTGCTCGAACGTCGACGGTAATGATGCTTATTAACCACTTATTTCGAATTCTCCCGCTTGGGCTCTAAGTGGTTCCCAACAGAACTACAGCAATCCCTTACCCCATTTTTGTTTCCTTGCGTTGTGGATGATCGCTTCCGAGCTCCTGACCGCAGTCAGCTCCTTCTTTTCTCTCTTCCTCTGTCCTCCCCTTCCATTTCTCTCTCACTCTCTCTCTCCTCGCCGTTGGTCGATCTGCGCAAGCGCGCTCACCCTCTCTCCGCATCGTTCACGCCAAAGCGCCCCTAAGCGTCGACCGCTCGCACTCGGCCATCGTCGTTTGCCGGGAGAGCTTCTCCGCGCAGTTCACCTTCTGCTCTGACTGGATTCTTTTTTCGTTGTCGGCTACGGATTTCCGTCTGCTACCGACTTATGGATCGCTCTCTGCCACCTAGGATCTGAGCTTCTCTTCTGAGCAGTACCTACTGTTGGGTCTGCCAGAGACTATACTCACCTAACTGTGAGCCACTCAGTGAATTCCGTCTGCTAGGGAACGACCGTCGTCTGCTTCAAAACGAGTGTCGTCTGCAAGAAAACAAGCCCCGTCCGCTAGAGGACACGTCTCGTCTGCTACAGAACGAGTGTCGTCTGCTATAAAACCAGTATTGTTTGCTACAGAACGAACCTCGTCTTGTATTGAACGAGACTTGTGTTGAAGTGAAACTCTTCTGTCAAGCCTGCACTGCCGGTGCCGATATGTTTTATTCAATGCGGTCGGTAAGTGAAATCGGTCAGAGTTAACAGAAAATGAGTCATTTCGCTCCTGGTTTCGCTCGTTGGATTCTGGCGTTTGATTCTGCAAAGAAACTGGCCTGAGATGGTACTACCCGTGATGTGTCGGCGTTCTTCGATGGCGGACGGATATACGTCGACAGCACGTCTGCTCTGGATTTTGCTTCTCGTGACACAAGGTGTGGCGTCTAAAGGTAAATCAATATCCTTCTCCTTTGACGTCCTCTCATTTTCACAGCTTTTTCTTGCTTGGTTCAAGTTTCCCTTTGAAAGAACAAGATCAGAGCTGGGAGGGGTGCACGGCCAGTTGTTCTATGAGTTAACCATGGGTATTAAAACACATATTATTCAGCAATTTGAGTTAAACAGAAATAGAATGTAAAATAGAATATGGGTCAAACGAATATATCAATTTCAAATATATGTGTAGGAAAATTTATTAGACATTGTGTAAAAACGTGAATTGTGGGCGTTAGAATCTGATTAGTAAGTTTAACTTCACTAATAAATCAGCGGTAAGTCACTGTGATATGTTTCATAACTAAGAATAGTTTGGAGAGTTAATGTTTTATCATAAGGCCAAACGCAAAGATGATCAAAATGATACTCATAGTTTTAAATGAAGTGATGAGCGGTGAATTATGGAAGTGCCAGTGACAAGAAGCAATCTTTCCGTTCGTTCACTTGAAATCTGTCATAAGGCCGAAGGTCAATTTCAAACAAAGGAAGAATATACAAACTCTAATTTGTTTGTTTCTCTTAATAGGTATTGTGTACTCAAAATTAATATTTTTAAAATTATTTTCTTGCAAATTTGGGAAAGGAGGGGGGGGCTGCAAAGAAAAAAAATTTTACGAACCAAATATCTTTAAGCTATCCAGGATATCTGTTTTAGTTATATTACCGTTTATTTTTGTCTTTAGGTGTTCACAACCTATCCAATTGTGTGTTGGATAGCCGGCTTTTATTTGGATGCTTTACAAGCAGTCTTTTCTACAATTGTCCTCTGACTGTCATACATCGAATATCTCTATTTTTTAAATTAAACAATCCAGCTACTTTCTACGCCTCTGGATTTTTATTGCTTTTTTGCACCTGGTATTTTTACCTTCTCTATTTTTAGGCGTGATTCCAGCAATTTCTTTGCGTTATTGGTGCATTACCATAAATGAGCGTTTCCTTCACTCACACATAAACTTATAACTTACGGATATTAGTTTTCTACCTGCGCATACAAGAGCCACCTGGCCACTGTTTATGAGAAATACATATCAGACCAGTTATTCAAATAATATCATGTCGGTTCTGAAATAAATCTTTCTTTAAAACGCTGTTCCACCTCCAGACCTCTTTGAAGGCTGTTATTTCTTCATGCTTACTAAAATACTGAAGTTTAACAAAAAAGATATGCAATTATCTTGTCCAGCTACTGCCAGAGATATACGATGACCTTGAGAGAATAAAATCGTGTATTTCTATCGTTTGCGGCGCATGCCTGATCGTATTTTGAGCATAGGGTACTGTCGACATCCTTCCACCGTGACGAAACGTTTCAGCCTGCCCTGCGGATAAATTCCACGTATATCTTGTTTAGTTTTTCTTTTTTTTTAGATTTGGTCGCAGCCCCTCGATTATGATGCAACAAACTAGGACACGGTCCCGAAATTAATTTACGCAAACCCGACATCTAGAATCAATACCGTGAAGAGGGGGCTACCTTATTAAAATGCGTCGTAGAAAACTTGAGAAATCTGCGAACGTTACGACATGATGAAGTGCGCTACTTTTGTATTACATAGAATATTAATTTAAAAAAAAACACCCAGAATATGTAAAATATTAGGGACCGATTCGCGTTTGATAGCTTCAGCGTTTTGTTTAAATTGTACCAATGATTAAAAATGTCTTCTTAATAAGAAAACGTTTTTTTTTCCTTCCTATTTCATGAGATTTCAAACAGTGGTATTCTTATCTCTTTATGGGTAACAAGGAGTAACTTCTGGGTCACTAGAGTCCGTCTTTCTAACGATGGTAATGGTGGAAATATTACAGTTGAAGCTAAATAACTTTTTTTTTCTTCAGTAAATTATATTTTCTTAATATGTTATATACAAAATAGTTTCATAATCATTTTTCTATCAGGTACCTATCGTGAATCACTCTTCTCTGATGACACAAAACGTGAGGTAGGAAACCTACGAGATCAGAATAGAATCACGCTGATCTGTTGTAAATGAAAGGTTCAGCATAGTAATTTACACTATTTCAGTCGAAAATAGTTAAACTCAAGGCCGTGCTTGTTTTTTTTTTTCTTTTTCTGCGAACTGAAAAAGAAAGGGGGATAGGGGGAGGAGGCGGCAGTGAAAGCACGTACAATTTAGCTCACGAAACTTTTTTTTTCAACAACCGTTTGAAAATAAGATTAAAACCAGAATATGCTGGCTAAGCGACCCATGTCAAAACTCGATCGATCAGCACAAGCAGCCGTCGTATTTTGGGCATGGCTTTCTACGCGAAGCGTATGATTGGTTCCGAGATCACGCCGAGCACTGACGTAGCACTCATGTCCAACAGATTCGCACCCGAGTACTCACCGAACGCCGAGGCAGACCTTTCTTTTTTCTTTTTCAAACGCTTGTTCAAAATGAGTGCCCAAACTATGATGACCCCGAAGCAACAACGGGGAGATGCGCACATTTGAGAAGTGTCTATTATGTCCGTCCCCAATAGTGAAAGATGAAATATGTAAACTTGTTTTCTGATGATCAACAAATATCAGAACATCTTAAAAATGCAATGACGCTTTGCTGTTTGACATGCAATGCTTAATAGTCTCTAACGAACACCCGAGCCTCCTTCTATAATTAGAACCTCTTGCAGATGGCCATTGTGATATGCGCCTTCAACCGTAACTGCGCACACTTTGTACGATATATGCCTGCGAACCGTATCGAGCGTGTTGCTCTCACCTCTTGTCTTTCAATTTGTATCCAAGGTTAAGGGGAATTTGGGGTGGCTTGTTATTGCCTTTGCAGATAGTTATCTTCTTACCCAATGCAAACAGTGACGTAGACGAAAGCAAGGCAAGCAAAAAATCTAGTTTTTTTTTCTTTTTTTTTTGCGGACGGAGTAAAGAGTTACAGGGAGAGGAAAACGCAGTACAACGCTTAGGGTGGGTAATCCTTGAGAACGGCGCTCCTGGTGTGCTTTTCATTGTTCTAACAACCTACCTTCCCGTGCTTCAGTGATGTGCACATCCCGTGTCGTTAGCCTTCACAAAGGTGTAATATCAGAGTACCGCCGAATTTTAAGAAGAAATGTCTAGTGAAAGCGTCAAGAAAATGCTTTTGAAAGCTTTAGCTGTCTCTTCTCTCTCTCTCGCTGTAAACAATTATCACAAATCGGTCTAAATCTGTCCTGGATTTCTCCCCATTGCGCGTCGTGATATTTGTTCTCTAGAAATAAGGAAGGGGTAGGAAGTATTAGAGCGAAATAGAACAGCTTTGTTTCTAGACTATGTATTTTAAACATAAAGAATCACGACGGCTTAAGCCTGAGAGACTTGTGTGCCTGGCTTGGCAGGTGGCGAAAGGCGTCATGCTTTCTACTGCTTCATTTTAACTTTTAGTAAACCGCACCAGATTCTGCAAGGCATCGGAACCAGTTCGAGGGCGAGTGAGCCTCGCTCGCCCATTGGGAGCGGGACGCAACGACAGACGGGGCGCATAGTCACGTGCCATGTTCACAGCGCTGGATTCGCTGAGATGGCTCGAAGCGTAAGCAGCGGGGCCTCAAAAGGTAAAGCGGACAATAAAGAAACTTGAAAACCGCAAAACAGTTAACGGAAACAAATGATAGACGGTTTTCTTTGCTTCCCTTAAGCAGGGGATTGTAATTAAAACTGCGACATTCTGTTTCGCCATACCTTGGAAGAGGGCGAACGCTGTTGACCATTTGAGCAATTCAGAGCGATGGAGCGAAGCACGTGACAGTTTGCTAAAGGTAGAGCGCGTTTCGACGGCAAGCTGTCACGTTCCTCAATCTTGCGCTCTGTTCGGTGCACCGGGGCTGTCGGTTTCGCTTTTCACCATGTTGAGGGGGAGCTCAAAGTGTTTGAATGTTCATTGCCTGGGAATAAACTTAGATGCTTTACTTTAGTGTTGATCTGTAGACGTTGACTCGAAGCCATGCTACAAAATCTAGTATGGCCACCGTGGATTAAAAAATAAATGCCATGTCTGGGCGCCAGGCTGTGAACTGTGGGCACGCCTTAGCAAGGCTGGTGTTACCATGATGTACACAGGCCAGCAACAAGAAGAAAGAACGAAGATGACGTACAGTATCCCACAGTATGGCCTAGACGGTTTGTGCGATGGTGCTAACCATACGTGTACGTTAGGAACTCCATTTTTAAAGCGAGATTATAAAATTTCCGCACACTACGCTATGTGAGCCAAGGACATTCAGCACAGTTCCTAGAAATGGCATTTTCGAATGGGTCTTTTATATTGTTCCGAATTGTACCCGCAAACAGTTGTACATTGCCACTGTAAAAAAAAAGAAATGTTTGCGTTAGTCTTTTTTGTATGATAACTGCCGCCTGTGGAACAAAAAATAAATAAAAAAATAAAAGGTACCTAGACATCCTCGCACTGATCAAACAAGCGGGACACCTCTCATCCTCTGTGTGTCTACTTAATCACGGGAGACATGCATCCTTCACACATTCCTCGCAGGTAGAACCTTCGTTTGCAACGCGTTTTCACTTTTCTCTATATATTATATTTTTGCCTTTTTAGAACAAAAATAAATAAGATATGTGCAAAGGATAAGAGCGCTAATTAAGGAATTACCAAGGAGTAAAAGAATCACAAACATGACATCGCGAACTTTCAACAGGTTAAAGTGCGCTCTGTGGTGATCGTCATTCTTTTGTTTGTTTGTTTTTTCATCATTTTTTCTTTCCATATCGAATTACCAATTAGTCAAAGTACATTCCCTTTTAAGGTAACGGCTTGCCCTTACGTTTGGGTTTCTTGAGTTTCACGTTTAATTTCATAAACCCCAATGGGCTGAGTACTGGCACTGAAAGAGAAAAATAGCGTCTATAGTAAAAGAAACGAACATCAAAGAACGAAGAATGGGATGAGCACGACACGGCCTCAAGCACAGCTGCAAAGTATATTTAAACTTTGCCAGAAGGTGTCATAAATGCATCTACCTCGGCATCATTTTCCACAATGGTTCAATAATGCTTCCTTTGTTATAGGTTATCGCTTTTATGTCTTGCTTTGCAGTGTCGTGGGAGATCGTTTTTTTTCTGTGTTCTTTTTTGCATCCCATTTTGTATGTGTACACGCGCCTTGACTACCAAATGGTAGCTGGCAGTGTTTTGAAACTAAAAAAAGAAACTTTCGTTTCTATAAAGCCCCTTTAGCTTTGTCAGCAGCGCAAGCCGTACACCCTATAACCTATTCGGGTGCACTATGTCCAAAGTACACAAGACAAGAGAACCCCAAACGCAGACACCCTCAGTCATTACTGGGTGTATCTTTTATTGTTTTTTCTTTAGTTGGATCGCTATCCAGCTTACCTGCGCGCGAACTCTTATTTCTGCGAAAGCCCCCTGAGTTCGTGTGCTTGCTTCGTTAGGCGCAGCACACTAAGATCAACATTCCGACCTCTGGCAGCTATAACCTTAAACGTACTGTTTCACCAATAATAAAAAACTAAAGGTTTCTTTTTTTTTTGTGATTCGGGAATGAGTAACTTATACCCTTGCTTTTTGAGCGAGGAGCGCACAATGTTATTTTGTTTCTCCTATCGGATAATCTATACATTTAGGGTACTTTACGATAAGGAAAGAGGAACATTAAAAATTGTTCGTCTTTAAAATGACCCTCTTTGCTTATCGTAAATTAGAAACCATCTACAGGGTACCTTATTTTCGAGTAAAACCAGATATTTTCCTATATTTACACGTCGAGCAGGTTTCTTGGAGAATTGGGCTAATCATGATTTTGCCCGTATTTGGAAATTGAATTCCGCAATTCATATAATTATTGTGCTCTGAAAATATTTTCTAGGAACCAAGAGGTTTCAGGAACAGATGCGCTAGGTCCAGGCATCGAAAATTAATCAAGATTTGTCTGAATTCAAATAACAAAAAGTATTAAATAATACATTTTTTTGCTCCTTTATAAAACAAAAAGGTACGTTGTCAGTATGCTGATACTGTACGAGTAACTCATACCCTTGCTAATGGAGCGAGGAGCTCGCAAGGTTATTTTGTTACTCCTATCGGGTAATGTGTACCTATAAGGTACTTTGTTCTCTGGTAAAACCAGATATTTTTCGATATTTACAAGTCGAACAGGTTTCTTGGAAAGTCCGGCTAATCCTGATTTTGCCCGTATTTAGAAATTGAATTCTGCAATTTATCTAATTATTGTACTCTAAAAATATTTTCTAGGAACCAAGAGGTTTGAGCAACACATGCGCTAGCTCCAGATCTCGAAAATTATTCAAGGTTTTTTTTAAATTCAAATAACTGGAGTGACGTAGGTTGAGCCAAAAATTACGCTTTGATATCTATCATGAAGCATGCTTTGCCCTTCCTTTATTCATGTTTCAACGAGCAAAAAAATAAAATAAAAGATGAATAAGAAATTACTCTCACCACTTTGTTTCGGAAACTTCGTAAAAAGCAGTGAACTAAAAGTGTACGTTTTGTGTTTAATACATGTGTGTTAAAAAAAAAACATTTTTTCGCACCTTAAAAAAACATAAAGGTACGTTGTCAGCATACTGATACTGTACTACAGGATATAATGGGTGCCCTCTTTAGGAAGGAATTAGTAGACATCTAGTATTTTAAAACATACTAAAAGCACGCTTTACTAGACTTAAAGTATACCAAAGAGTATACATTATGCATACCTAACGTACGATAAAAGTTTAGTTTATGTTCTGATCGCTGACCGCCGGTAAATAGCGGCGCGGCTCGCCGGCCAAAAGCAGACAGATAGGAATGTAAATTTTCATGTCTGACGTTCCGGCAGGCCGCTGCGCGATCCAGAGAGCACAACCCCTTTGAGCGCGAGATATGAGATACATTCAGAACCCGTTCACCTCACTTCTGAATCTGCATGGTCGTTTCTTGCCTGTCCATCCGATATCAAATGTTCATAGATCAACAGCCTGGCACCTTCTTCCCAGCCCAGCCCCTGTGTATTCGTCGTTTCGGAGACCGATAAAACCGTGCGCCATACACAAGAGCACTGAAAATAGCGCCTCCGATAAGCTCTGCAATTTCTGTGGCATCTGCAAAGGAGTGAGTGGCTGTGCTTAGCTCTAATGTACACGAAGGTACATTTCGGTCGTTACGCGGTCAAAGCTGCGGCTCCCAAGTACCCACCGTATAATTTGTTTTTAGTACGAAGCTGAGAAACCTGTTGTCGTGAGCGCGTGTTTTCATTTATCGTTTCATATACACACGCACAAGGCAGTATCCTTGACAACCTTGTACATCAAGTGTGAAACGCCGTGATTTGATTGGTCTTATAGTCACTTTAGATCATCTCTTGGAGCAGCCAAAATTTCCATTTTGGTGCAGCAAAATGTACATTTGCAGCATCAGCATACATTTCATTTTCATTCATGCCACTACGAGTATGTTAAGATCTATGTGTCAATGTCTACTTTACCTTACCTCCTTTTGTGATGCCTTTTGAAGACATCAGCAGCAAGGCAAGTTTTATTCCCTAGATATCAGTTTAATTGCGTGTAGGAGCACAACGCACGCATGCAAGTTGCTGATTGATGAATGGCAGTACGAACTCCTTTGCAGGGTAATTTTAGGTATAAAACCAAACGTAAATAATGTCAACTTAAATAATATTAGCATATAATATTTTCGAGCACCTAAATTAATGTTTTCAGTAAGTTCTAAAATTCTCAATAAAACCACAGATTCTTACTTAGATAGAGGACAAATATTTTTGTCAATTGATTATTAACCTCAATGACATTGTATAGGCAGAACTCCATGGTAACACAAATCAGCATGTGAACGATTAGAATATTTTGTCAAAAACAAAAATAATAAAAAAGTCGAACTCGTTAAAGTTATTCTCGGGCTTGCATTTACTGCTCCAACTATATTAGTTTCAATTTGTTGTATTCACTGTATATTCGAATGGACAAAACCTTATATATAAGAAACGACTAAAAGATATTTTACATAAGAAATAAACCTATATAGCTGTTCACAAAACGTTTTCCTGAAACACTCAAGTGCCCTTGATGAAACTAAAGGTGAAAAAGACATCTTCAGAATTTCTCAGCCTATTTTGCATACATGCTTGCCGCAGTTTTATTCAGAAACTGGGCATAATGTCTCACTCTGGACGAATGATTTTTTTCTAGGCAAGCAGGTGCATTGCAGCGAAGCAAGGTATGCAAAACTGCGAGACTATACTACGCAGTCGAAATAATAAAACACGGAGGACAAGCACAGGACAACCACATCTTTTTAATGAAAGAACGTGGTTGTCCTGTGCTTGTCCTCCGTGTTTTATTCTTTCGATTTTAAGTATTCGTGTTCAACTCGCTCGCTTTTACCACTACTACACAGATTTAACTTCACCGCAGTACACCACTGCGCGGTGACAAGCGCACTCAACAATGCTAGCTATCCAGCCAGAACAGGCAACGAACATGCTAAATATTGCTAAACTTTCGAGCACTGTCAATAGATGGTAGAGAGATCATATCGAATAAAACGTTATTGAGGCGATACACGAAAGCTCTTGGAAACTCGCACAAGCCTACCGTGACGATCCGGCGGTGTCGCGGGGCCTGATTTATTGTATTTTCAGCAAGAATAAAGTGAAATTAACTTTTTCTTTCCGCAATGTTGTTTCAGATTCCTGACATGTTGGCAAAACAGCAAGATGTAGTAGGGTGCGGCACTCGAACGCAAATGGCGCAGCAACCGCATCACTAGAAACGGAGTATAGTTCACGCATAGACCACACCAAAACTCTGACGTCACGTCACTGCGGTGGCGCTGCTGTCGGAACTGCGCATGCGCAGATCTATCGCCTCAAGCGAATCTGGTTTCTGCACCCGCTCAATGCCCTCCCCCCCCCCCGCCCCCCAGTGCGGGCAAACGCGACCTTCTTTGTAAACAGCGTGTTTGTCGATACTTTGAACGCAGATCACATAAAGCTATACACTCGCTCGTTTCACAAGTTTCGAAAATACTCCAGCGCCCGTAATAATAAAACTGCATATTATTCGCGACTACGACATTTCGGCACTCATGGAACAAGCTCCCCGTAAAGTAAGTCAAAATGATGTGAATCTATCTTAAGAGTTGTACTAGGAAGCAAGAAGCTCGCACTTGCAGCCTTTTCGATGTGTTAAGAAGAGAAGCAGTACAAAAACACGAAAGCGACAAAAGAAATCCTAGAGCAAAAGTTTTGGACGTCATAAGTCTGGCGACGACATTGCAGTGTTTCCCCATCGACCTTCAAAGATCCAATTTCAAATACCTTCATCATATCAAGTTTCCAAAGTGCACATCTAAATTTGCACATACAACGCGAACGGGCAAGGAGAAAAAGGTCACAATAAGAATAAATTGTAACACAACGATAAGTAACTTACATGCATGATTCATGTGCGAACACAGAACTGCTGCGCGAAGTCGAGATCCACTTTGATAGGAAGCCTTTATTCCTAGCAAACAATAATACTGACGGTTAAAGGAGAGAAAACAAGCCTAGTCCGTCGTAAAAACTAAACTTTAGGTATTGTTTACGGAACAGGAAGATTCGACCGTAAGGGTGCTCTTCTTCTCACCGGCAAGCTCTTGCAGAGGGTGTGTTCTCACGATTAAACTGATTCGAACTCCAACGGCATTATCCACAATCGAGTGCACGACACGGACACAGCGCAAGAAGAAAAGTCGGGTAAACAAAACAACTCGAGTATAGAATTATCCCCGAAGGAGCGTTCGGCATGTCATGTAATGAACAACAAACGAGGTGCTGTTGACTGCGATAGATCTTAAGAACTCTGCACGAGTTCTTTGAAAAGACAATGTTGCCGGCCAAGAGTTGATAAGCGTCTGATTTTAAAAGTTATTGTTTCTGCTCGGATTTAACCCTTCACGTGTGGTAGTGCGTAGGCCTCGTGTGGAAATGAGGATAAAAAGCAAAGATCTCCGCGGTCGCCTCTTCGGCGCCGGCGCCCGACGGGGCGCCGTTTTCACCGTTCGCGGTATAGACACTCGACGCCCAGGTATAATTTTGCAAATTTAAGCTCGTGCGGCAGTGTTAGTCACGCCTTCGGTTTTATTGTACTAATCGAAAGTTCCCGTACAGTTTTTGAAAGTTATAGCTTTATGGGCGACACTTTGCAGATATTTGGTCCTCATAGGCTGTCGTCGTCGCTCGCGCAGAAAAAAAAAAAAAAAAACCTTTTTCTATTCTCCTTTGGCGCGAGGAAAGAGAAGCCGGGATTACCCGTTGGCCGTGCTCGCGAAGAGAGCGAAGAAGTCAGCACTGGCGTCCCGCCAGGAATAGCGTGACGAAGTGAGACTCTTCGTGTCGTCTGCCTGAAAGACTTGTTTTCGAACATTACTCGCTTTACGCGAACTCGCACTTTAGCAGTACCCCGTTGCTACGCGTAATGTTCGATGGTTTTGAAAACTTCCACCGCGCTTACACACTGACTTCACGGATCACTGATGGCAGTCGTCAGTGGCATCGGCGACGCCAACCACCACGGCTTTGAGAAATAACCGTACGTCTCACCTCCATCCACCCTCCTTGCGCAACCGATCTACAGCTATCGCTTTCGTTTCTTCGCACGTTGTTGGCAAAAAATACGTATTGGTTTGTTTTAATCGAACACAAGCCTTCTGGCCTTCCCTTTCCCGAGTCCTCGCCAACGACGACCAGCCCTCCAGCAAACAGCAACGTTCAAGGGTCCCCCGGCCCCCGACGGTAAACACCCAAGGTGCCCATCGAGGTCCGGGAAAAGAACCTACAACTACTGCTAGTATAGATATTCCATACACTTTAAATGAACTTAGAGTAAAAGTGAAGTGCCGTAGGCATACATTTATAGTTTATTTTAGTATACTGGTAGCGCAGTCTCAGTACAATTCAAGAGTGCCCAAGTACGTGTGTTCGTTTTACATTCGATGTGTACTTTCATCGCGAGTTCCAAGTACATGTCTTGTACATCTGAAATATACATTGAATAGCCTTCTTAATGAAAAGTATAGTTTTCGTATATTAAATATTCTTTCAGTGTATCGCTTATTTACCAAGAAAAAAAATGGTATATATTTTGTTCCGCTCGAACTGAAGTGAAATTGTTGCGCATTGCAAATGCTTGCGGAAGCCGTGATGTTAAGATAATGTTTCCTTAATTCAAATATGTTCAAAAATCAGATTGTACTAAGCTGTATACAGAGGTGCTGCTGATGCAGAAAATTATCTAGGAAACAAAGATTATAAAAAAATCGAAAAGCCCTAGTGAGCTCTTACAGCATGTTACATTGCTATCTCGTGTATTCTAATAAATTAATCATTAAAAAAATATTTCATATATTGAAACAGATCGATGCTGTTTATTCTTAGGTGTTTTGAGCAAAGTATAAGATTTGTACGCTCCGATTCTTGAAAAATATAAATCCTGAAAACGAACGATCCTAGGACGTGACGTATAATCTTCACACGTTTTACTCGTGATTTGTTTTTCGCGGATTTCATTGTCTAATACCGCTCCTCCCCCGCTGCGGAGCCAGTAGAAGTTTCTCAAGCCAGGTCACATGCTGTGTTTATTTAGCTGCCTGTGACTGTAAACTCCTTGACTGCATAAAATAAATGGTGAGCCGAATAAATATAAGAAATCTGCAGCAAGTTTAAGCAAGAGGTGAAAATATATTGATTAATGCCTTCAAGAATTCACCGAAGTGATGTTCTGTAAGAAAAATAAGTACCAGTACGTCTGCTTACTTGCACGTACGTCACCGCTCACTTCCAGATAAGCCACGTCGCATATAGATACATTTTGGAAAGAAAAACACTTAGCTTCCGTTCCTCGACTTCAGCTGGCCTCCGCCATCACAAGTGCCTGTTCTTCGTCAAGATTACTCTTTCAGTAGGTCGCAAAAATCCACAGATTAGATATAGTTTCAGGGTAATGATCCGCATACCAAAACAATAAAGAACTTTTGGGCCTTACATTCTATTAAAGTCGCGTCTTTTTGTATCTACAGTTAGTAGTGCAAAACCGATATGTCAGAGTATACTATAAATATGCGTACCAATCCTAAATAAACTTCGCTAAATACTGTTAAAAAATTACCTTTGATTTGTTTAGCTTTGTATCCTCTGATGTGAGAGCTAAGTTGTAGTCAAACACGAAAACCAAACATAGATGTAAGCAATTCCTCAAGCTAACCGTCTTGCATATCTTCATAACAGCAAATTCTCAAGGTTAAAAATATATATTACAACCCTGAACGTTGAAGGAACCGCCAATAAAGCTTGTGGATTGTTTCCCCCAAACTTTACCATCTGTTGAATGTTGATCTACGTCTATTTCCGTCGCGGAAACAATCTAGAATTGTTGCCTTGCCCAAGTATTTATAGCCTCCGCTTCATGCCGGCTCAAACACCGTCCTTGTGGCATAGCACCGGGGAAAGAAACCCTGCTTAGTCTCAACCGCGTCAGCGGTATCTTCGATCAAGAAGCACACCAACGTCAAAATACCTCAAGAGAAACCGGCCTCTGCTCAATCTCCGAGCTTCGCTTCTTTGTTGGTATCGTTATCACTTAATTTAGCCATGCGATCTGGAACGCGTCTTCGACTGGTGTGTTTAGCAGCGTCTTCAAATGTGGACCTCCGATTTCCGCCTGATGACGTCACTTAATAGCGTACCTACCGCGACCTTGGCAGTACCACAGCAGCGGAAGTGAATCGGGCGGAGGCCTGTTCCGCTGCACGTCTCGTGACAGTTGGCGGGAGCTTCGAAAGCCAAATCTTTGCACTCAGCGCATAAAACAAGAGTCACTTTCGCTTGCACTTTCTGCCGGAAGGTCTACGGCAAGCCTCTGAGATCGCGACATTCGACAGCATTCTACGGCGGCTCCAGTGACGTCATTGTTTTGATATTTCGGGACACAATTCGATGCATGGGCGGTACAGGGGCCCTACGCGACACGGAGGGACCAAGCGGGACCAAGGGAACGGGACAACTCTGTCTGCTGCGATTGTTCAGCTGCGCGACGCTGATCAATCACAGCAGACGGCTTTGTCCCGCTCCCTTGGTCCGGCTTGATCCCGCCGTGTAGCATCGGGACCAGGAAGCCAAACACACCGGTCGAAGACATCTTCCAGGCGCCGTACTTACAGTCTAAAAATGTTTATACTCTTAAAGGCCGACGTACAGCCCCGGTTTGTCTGCAGGGAAGATAATCCTCTTAGCGCTCCCCTCTCCTAAGCTGCGAGGGGAGCCAAGTTGGAGCAAGGTAAAAAGTGGAGAGGATATAGGAAAAGAGGAGACGGGCAAAAGTGGAAAGCGCGAAGTGTACGTCGGCCTTTAAGGGTGTAATCAGAGCCCTGCGCGGATAACAATTTGATCTTCCGCATCCGATCCGCATCCGCTGACTTCGTATCCGCATCCGATCCGCATCCGCAATGTTCTTAAATAATTGTATCCACATCCGATTCGCATCCGCAGACTTTGTATCCGTATCCGAACCGCATCCGCGAAATTCGGAAAGGTATCCGACTCTCAATCCGCGCATTCATTTTACATAATAAAATCAAGCATTAATAAACCTTAAAAAAAATCTGGATATCTGGATGGTGTCCTATAAGCCGTCTGCTTACCTTTCTACAAAGAACTCTTCGTGTAAGAATACGGTGAAAGTCATTTTATCGTATTCTGTTTTATCGTATTTATAAAATAAACGATCATCCTCCCAGAGACACTTCGCATCGCTCGAAAGATGATCGCAGTTATTAGATCTTCTTGGGAGTCCGTGACACTGACGCTCTGTCCAGTATATGCGCTCAAAAGGAAGATAATTTATATTTATTTTCCTTTTTGCTTTGTAGAACCCACTTCAAGCAGACGCATATTTTATAAACATGAACATTGTCAAAGGACAGACTAATAACATTGTGTCATCTTTATTTAGGCCAAACAGTAAAAAAGTGGGAGGAAAGGCGCTCACTCGCAGCAGCAAAATACTCGTGTATATGTGGTAAGGCGCGAGTACACCACTGGGAAAATATCACAATATTCAATAATGGCAACACCTCCTATCGGTCACAGTTTTAAACACGAACTCTCAACTGCATGCTCGGAACCATATACTTAAAAACAACTCAGTGCCAACTGTCGAGAAAAAGAAAACGCACACACACGCAACATTTCACTTGTCGAGGTTGTTGTGTAGAAGAAACAGAATATCGTCAACTCGGACGGATTCAGACTGGTTCGCCTCTCTTAAATTAATACTCGCTAGTGAGAAGTCTCTCTTCGTTGGTGCACTTGATGCTGGGATGGTATGCACAAACTGCGCTACAAGAATGAGGTGCGGAAACTCGTGCTGGCGCAAGTTCCACCACTCCAGAGGATCGAATTCAGTCTCCTCAATATATACTTGTAGGCGAAGAAGCCACTTGCAGGCTTCTTCTACTTTCTTGTGGCTTGTACGTTTTAGGTTTTCTTTGCCCAAAGAACGTTTTCCGCTCTTTCCCTGCCAAAGAAGAACACGCTTCCCGGGACGACTGATGCTCCTGCATTCTTTGCTTTTTCTAGGGACAGTATTTTTGGCGAGATAGAACGTTCTAAAGCAATCTTTAGTGAGAAACAAATCTTTATTGACGTAAAGAACAATTTTCTCCCCGATTGGCACCTTTAATCTAAGAGAGTAGTTTGCCCCCGCAATACATTCGATGATGCACTTCATAGTATCACTCACTCATTCACTCTACACTGTACGGTCGCACACGTTTATGGGCCGCCTCGGCAAAAACGGATCCGGACTCGCGGATATCCGATCCGCATCCGCAGCCCCTGGCATCCGCATCCGATCCGCAATCCGCCAAATCTGATTCATTTTTATCCGAATCCGCCAGTTTACTGCGTATATCCGCGGATATCCGCAGATAATCCTCGGATGTGCAGGGCTCTTCAGCCTATCCCAGGGCTAACATGGAAAGGGTGTAACAGGATAACTCTAAAAGTGCCTGTGAACGAACTATAAATAAAATGCTCTGCAATAATTAACACCGCCTTATGTGTTTTTGTGCTTTTTTACCAGTAACACGTTTCCAAGCAACAAGCAACACATGCAGTTTTCCCATTGACACAAAATGCGTATATAGAAGTACTGTATCAATCACGACAAAGGAATAACAACTCTTTTGATTGCTTCGCCGCATTATATCCTCGACAACTCAAAGACGTTGATTCTCAGGTTACATTCTCTGCAATCACGAGGGTTACAAGTGCTGCTCTGTTCTCGTCAATCTTTTACTCAAAGATGTAATTTTATGGGATCTATTTCCAAATAAAAACCAGTGTTACAGGCAATAATTATTCCTCAAAATCAGTCAAACAATCTCTACTAAAGTTGATTTAAAGGCCGAACACCCTTCCAAAGAGCTTTTCGGCCAGTTTCACTGCGTCACCTTTCCCATACCCTTCAAATATGAGCCGTCTTCCATGTAACATGGACAATGAAAGGAATACAAAAGGTATGACTAAAAATAAAGGTATTGAAAGGGTGTAGCCATGGATGTAAGTCTTGGGAACAGCCTTTTTGAGCCTCAATGTTGTAAATACTTTAGTGTGCAGCAATCGAACAGCATAATCTAAACCCTCAGGCAAGAAAATATAATATACCGGAAAAGATGATTTTTCCGTTACCTTACTCCCCTTGGCTGAATGTTCAGATTATGACATTTCATAAACAGCTAGCTTGCATACATTCGCTCCTAGCAAATCGAACAACGCATGTTTTCGGCGCTCGCGTCTCAAAAGCTGCATTAGATGAAAAAAGTAAAGAGACGCAAAAGCACGCTGCACACCCAACGAAATAACAGCGCTCTCGGGTTCGCAGTCAGGGGTTAGGAATGTGAGTTGCCCTTCTCTAACCCAACAAACCGCACGCTCCGTCTCTTCTGCTCCGTTGGCATCGTCTTCGCCGAGTGGGTAAACCAACCGCTCTTTGTCTTCCCAGACGCTCTTTGTCTTCCATTTTTTTACTCTTTTGCCTTTCTTGTCTGCCAATCACGTCATCTTGTTATTTTACGTGTTTTTTAGTTACTTTCTCCTACGATTCTTTTTAGCTGAGCTTGTTAACTAAGAATGTCTCGAACTTTTGACGAAATCGAGGGTTGAAATCGAATCTCGAGGTTCAAATGGTTAGGCGCGAACCTTCGAACGTTTAACAAATTTTGATGTGGCTACCTTACGGATAGCTGTGCCCGACTTCGGCACATAAAATATTTCAGAATTTTGTAACACAAGGGTGTGTAATTTTGAATATTCATTCGAAGGTCTGTTTTCCAAATGAAAAATAAATGCATATGCCAAAAAAATATTAGGTGTGTACTGCGGATGGTTATTTTTCAAAAAGTAAATTTTTATATGTGTAAATTTGAGTTTAAATTGTATTATGATTTCCTTCCGTTGTGTTATGTGCTCTTTGGAATTGATAACTATGTGGAGTTTCCTAAGTTATTTTGTTCGTCGCAAGTCTGGAGAAAGTGTGCCATATAAAACTCTCCCCTAAAGACCTTAAAAAAAACACAAAGACAGACAGTATTGATGGATCTAAAAAAACGGAAAATAATGAAAACGATATACCTAACAAATATTTTATATTTTCTCCACGCAGGTCGTGTCAGCTCATTTTCAGTTTTTCTCGAGTGCGGAAGAGTCTTATTTTAGTTGAATTTTCGTCGAACTTTGCGTTCGATATGTGAAGAAAAAGTGAACCTGGTCAAACTCGAGCCTAGGCAGGTTCGCGGCATCCCTACTCTTAACCAGGAAGGAGCACCGAAAAGGGTTTCGAAATATTATTTCTTCAAAGCTCGCGAGTGGGCGGTTCGCTCGATTCGGCCTCGAAATAAAAGACAGAAGAGGAACTTGGGTTGCGGAAGAGGAGAGCTACTTGTGGAAAAAAAGGGGGGAGGAGGGGGTGTGGTTCTCATATCCGAAAAGAAAGGGTCAGGGGTCCTCCACTTTCCGAGAGAATTTCAGGTGCCTTCAGAGATCCGGGGGAATCCCGATGCCGCACAAGACGGGGTTGTCAGTTGTGTGAGTTTGGGCGGAGCCGAGCAAAGTTCGCAGTTCTCCGTAAATTGCTGGGCAAGCTTCCGTTGCCTCGTCTTCCTTTGGCACGTAATTTATCCTTCTTCTTTCTTTCTTTTATTTGTTTGAGTGTCTCGTCACTCAACGAGAATGTTGGTGCAATAACGTCGTACTAAGAGGAGTTACGTAATGCTGGGAGGACAAAAGGAGACGTTAGGCGCTCGGATTGCAGAAGTCTACACGCGTCTCGAGTGCCGCTTGCTGCGCTGATCTGAGCAGTCTTCTTGGAGGCACCGGCGTAGCCAGTTTTACATCACTGGATTAAACCCGTCTATTTAGAACGAGTAACGTATTTTCCCGGCAGTGGTCCGCCTTTGGTATACTCTAAAGGAGGTCATTTTCGCGAGGGCCTATTCTTAGCGCTCAATAAAACTTTTAGAAAAATTAACTGCGCGAATGCATGACGCACCACTCTCAATTGTGAAACTGGTTGCCTGCGAAATAGTCCCAAAAGCCACACTCTGCAAAATTCCCTAAATGATCAGCCATCGAAAATAAAGTCGTTTATAATAACCTCCGAAGCCGAACTTTTTTGCTGAAGAAAAGAAGTTTTGTCTTAGATAATGCGCACCAGATGCCACAAATAAAATCACATCATATGAGACCTTTGTCTTTTGACAGTGTAAATTTGGTCTACCCTTGAGGTGTGGCGACTCTGGTTTAAGCTGCAGATTATAAATTTAACTAGTGCAGTACAACTGCTATTCTTAGGTATTTAACATGCACAAAGCAGGAATGCTACACGACCGCGTGCTGCTACGATGCTCATCCAGATTGAAATCGAATGGAGTAGGAATTGGCACACAGTGAGCAGTCCGCACCCGGTGCTTTGTTCGCATGTAAAATTTGTATGAACAGCGCTCCTTGAAAAAGGCAGGTTTATTAACCCAGTGAAAAGCTTGTATCGTACAGAAAGCATCGTGAAGATAACGTTTGATTCACAAAATCTGCGACGTGTCGTCGTAATGAACGATCATAAATATATCATTGTCTTGTATAATATGCACCTTCAAATAGTTTGCACTGCGTACACTTTCAAATATAAAACGAATTTTGTCCGGAATATACGACATCAGAATATGTTTCATTTTACTCTATCCAGGGTGATGTCTAGATTTCCTCCGTCGCAAGGAAGGACCAATTTTCGGCACAATATTCTCTTTTGTTTTATCAGCAACCTTTTACGGTGACTTCGCCATACTTCTGAAGAACCCCGGAGGAGTCAGGGTACAAATAAACAGGTACCTATTTACGGCTTAATTAACAAGAATTCGCTAACTTTTTAACTATCTTTTTAAGCTGGAAAATTTTATTGAAGATATGTAACCTGTCGTCACTGTAGGTGAGATGAGTTGTTAGAGCTTAAAAAAAGTTGCTCCTCGATTTATCCCATGGCAAGTTACCGATATTTGTGACGTCATTACTCAAAGAAGGTTTTATTATTTTTTCTAACATATATCAACTTATCTGTCCTATATAGACGACGGCCTATAAATCGCCAGTTAAGGTATTCCAGCTAAAAGACTGACGACAATATGAGTTTGCGAATTTTAATTAATTAAATTATTAGTTTTTTTATACTACCGCCCTTACGTCCGCCGTGGTCTCTAAAGCTATTGCGAATGAACGTTTCCTTATTTCCTGAGTCATTCATTTTCAAATATTTTCTCTTTATAGAAAACATTCTGTATATCCGTGCACAAACGCTCCGGTCTGTCTAAAAGTAGTCAGCATACACTTAAACTTAAATCATGTATATACAAAATATGATAAACCAAACTAATTACAATTTTTTTCTCTGAATTAGGTGAACTTGCGCCGCCGTATCGTTTAATTAGAAGATTTATTTCGATCGACAGCTTTTGAACGATCGATCTGGAATGTTTGAAGGTACGCCGAAGTCTGTCTGCAACGTATATCTTTGATTGATGAATGGATGAGTCATGGACGTGTCTTCGCGGAGTCTATGAACCCGCACTTTTTGTTGTTCTTGCTCCCTCCTTTTGTTGAAAAACTAACCGGATAAATTTAGCTCCTCACTCCGCGCTAGACAATTTGTCAAAATGAAAGCCAAGGGCCGCTGGCGCACGCAGTTTCTTCTCTTGAATATAAATGAGGAGCGTACTTTCTTCTTTTTTTTTTCTTTTCTTTTTCTGAATTTTGTATTGGGAGAATATCCATTGCTTCATATAGGATGGTATTAACAGGTTCGGGTCGTTGTTCGCAGCGCATGTTCACAAATACCTCTCCGTCATCCTCCACCACGAACGAATACCTCGATTGGGAGGAATAGCGAACTCTGATTGGCTTCTGACTGGCAATAAGATGGTCGAACTCCGTCGCCGTCCATGATGACGTCCGTAGCACAGGGTACGGGACGCACATATCCTGTGCTGAAAAGCTGGCCGCTTTGCTTTTATTATATCGTCACTGACAAGGTGAAAACGGCAGGGTGTCGATTATCATGTTCACGTTTCTCGCTTTGTGATTGGTTATTTGGTGTTTTTGTTCGAAAACAGCGCAATCTTATTGGCTGTGAAGACATGATAAGATGTCCGGGACGCGTCACGCCCTGCGTTTGCCACGCTCTCACATACTATAGTAGACTTTGTTTTTTTTAACCATCATGTTTGTTTTACCATCATGTTCGATCACGCTGTCCATCGTGTTTCATCATGGTTCATCCCCGTCCATCACCTTCGTTTCACGCTCATGTTCCATCACCGTGATCATCATATTTCATCATGGTCTACCATGTTCGTTTGGCCATCATGTTTCATCGCGTTGACCATTGTGTTCTATCATGGTTCATTATGATCCATCATGTTCGTTCGATCCTATTGTACCATCAATTTCGTTTGACAAACCACGTTATTGTAATGTGTTCCTGTTGTTTCTCTTACCATCGTAATGCTGCTTGTGCATTCTTATTATTCTTGTGGTTTTTAGGGAGAAATGGATGACTGATTTCTATTGCCTATCGAGTAATCACACTATGAGCCGTTTATGTCAGTAGTTTCATGTTCTGTTGATTGTCCCGATAGGTTCTGAAACGCGGAGCGTGCATTATTATGCTCACGATCCTTGTTTTCTGATTGGTTCTTTGGCTTTTTTATCGCCTTATGTCTATATCTCATTGAACCCGGAGTGATGATAAGGTGGCCGTGACTCCTCGAACACTTCTTAAGCTCTCTCGCGCTATATGGTAGAAGCGACGTTACAAGCTCTTGTCCTTAAAGAGTACAAATAGTCCAGTTCATTGATTTATTCGCGCTTGAGTGAATAGCATAGCACCTGAAAGATCTAACGAATCGGAGCCTAATTTCGCGCTTAACGTGACTAATTGGCACGTCGACAAACAACGAGTGGCGCATAAGTTTAGATGGGTTCTTAGAAATATAGAACGAAACAATAAAGGACGAGGTACGTACAATAAGAATTGAAGCGAGAACAACGCCTTATCTGATTCACATGCTGCAGCAACTTACAGCTGGGATCCGGCCATGAACCTTCTCTGATCAAATAAGTCATCACTATATTTGAGTTACCTTGGTGTTGGGGTACTAATATATGTGGAGTATCGATAAACATGGTGTTATAGGTTATTTGTTTTAATTATTGTTTTTTTCTTCAATGCTTGATTTTCTTTTCAAACGGGATCCGCACTGAGAAATCTAGTGAGTCTACTTTCCTGCAAAAAGCTTGTGTGAGTCAACCTTTGCAATTTATGGCCGGAGCTCGGCAAGTGATGAAGCAAAAAATATGTTATGATCTTTAAAAAAAAAAAAAGTCTGAGCCTTTACACTGCAGCAATACGTCTCGCGTGTTCTGTGTAACAGAGCGGACTACAATTTTTACGTAAACCCTTTGGCTACACTCTAAGAAATAGTGAATGTATAGGGGTACACACCTTGTCCCATATGTAACGCTCCAAAACAATAATTCAACGTTCAGTCCACAGACATCGTACCGACAATACCAACTTTTAAGAGCGGCTGATAGTTGACCGATACGACTTAATAAAATAGCTAATGTACGCATTAAAGACTACAGTAAGACAATCAAGGTTTTGTTTGGCCCTGCATCCAAAACCATTTTTTTATGTTATATCCAACAGCTATCAAGCCGCTCGTAAAAGTTGGTATCGCCAGCTCGAAGTCAGTTTACTGCACGTCCAAATGTAGTTTTGGGGTGTTATTATGGAACAAGAGCGGTACCCCTATGCGCCCCTACTTCTAAGAGTCTACGTGTTCAGGATTTCGTCAAACCCAGATAAAATGCGTGGCCGCGAGGCTCGACACAATTGGTTCACGGGTGGGAGAGGAGCGGTGAGGTGCTCGGCGATGATTGGATAACGGGGGAGGTCATGTGACCAAAGGGGTAAGCGAGAAGGAGCTCGACCAGCTGTGGGCGCTGAGGGAGAGGAGCTCGAGAGTGTGGAAGGTTCTCGAAGATCGCCATGTTCATTCGCCCGATTAGCGCTAGCATCGCTTCATTCTAGGAAAAGCTATCGAGTGTTACACATGGTACGCTTTAAACTATCTGATGAGGAGCTCTCTGAACTTAAGCATCTATCGTCTTAAAGCTCAAATTGTCGCTAAAGGGTTGTGATTTGTGATGCTTCGGTGAAATTACTCGGAAGAGAAACGTCGCCATAATTGAATGGATGACTAGGTTCACGCTGTCTAAACATCACTCACTCAATTATTTGGCGCTTATTTTTTGAACTACAATAAGAAAGGGAATTTGATCTTAGTGGAATCAACAAACAAAAAATAGTAACTCTTCAACGGTGTAAGAAGAGTAATCCGGCGACAAAAGTGGAAAGAGGTGTAGCGAATTCGATTCATTTTATTGCGTCTGTATTTCTTACTGTAAGCAACGCGCCCTTTTAAAACTATTTGGTTGCACTTTTCAGTAAGCATCAAGAAACACTGCCACGAATAAGAAAAAGAAAACTATATACTACCCTTATTCAAATACGATTTTTGTTTTTTATTCGGGAGTTTAAAAAAACAAACATTGAAGTTATCTCGACTCAACTTAGCTTTCGTTCGGATCAAAATCGAAGGTTTTGGTAAGACTGCACTGATAGAATATACTAAAATCTCAGTTCAGGAAAAATTGCCAGAATTGACACATCCCCCTAATGTAAAGAGGGATCTGAAGAAAAAAAAATTAATGACGATGCATGTTTTTTTTTATCGTCCCGATTAAAATATCTGCTACGGTAAATAAGAAAACGTTTTAATACGAATAAACTATGCAGCGCTCTTATGCGAAGGTTAAACTTCGTTCATTTAATCTGGCTCAACATTAGTGTTTGTTGTTTTGTTTCATTCTGGTTTTTGCGCCATTAGACGCTGTAGACTTTGTCTTGGCATTTCGTTCATTTTATTCACTCTCTTTGGGTAAGGCATTCAGGCGCTTTGAGAAGCATTATCGGAATTTAATATCTTAATCAGCAATGATGCTTGCTCAAAATACAATAGGAATTTTTTTTAATCCTCAGCATAATATTACCCAGATAACAAATGGACAACTTGAGCAAACAGGGCATCCCCAAGTAGTATTAGAGTTGCGGGCATGAACTTCAATGGGCCTCCTGCACTACACATTACGATATAAGCTACGGCACGTCACGGCAATCACAGCAACCGTCCAATTAGTGTCAAGAATTGACGAGAGATGGTCCTAGCTGTCCGGCACCGAACGGAGGTGTGGCTAGATGATTTGCATCGAGCAACCCTGATTTCTCCCACGAATAAAAGCGTTCCCTGAATGACGGTGTAGACTGATGCTTCATGATACTGAAGGCTGCTTGACGTGGGGTGCTTGTTACCTCCCGACGAGTTCAAAAAGCGAGACGAGGAGATGGTGCTGCCGTGCGAAGAGGGGCGACGCCTAAATGTCGACTTACCACGCTCAACCTCATGGTTTCATCCCTCGTACTGCTCGGGGCCCCTAACCACATAACTTCCATTGACGAGGATGCTTCAAATCTTGTTACCACTCAGGCGTCCCACACTCTATATTGACGAATTTAACATGCTGGCTCCGAATTCATCGCTGTTACTTTTATCCCCTGCCACCCCCCCCCTACCCAATCCACTAACCCCCCACCCACCCCAAGAACAGAAAAAAAAAATTCCGTCGGTTGTTTTGTCAATTTTTGCTAAATCTCTTACCTCCTAAGTGTAAGCTGGTTCCTCATTTCCATCTAGTCTAATCCCGGCCAAACAAAGAAGAAAAAAAGAAAGAAAATGGCGTCCGTGTGCAGTCTCGTTCGTTCCCCCGTGAGTCGTTCGGACAACCACGCCTCAGCGAGCCGCCATCAATGATTCAGCAGCAGCGGTACTTTGAGGTTCCTCAGCGTGTCTCTTTAGGATATTTTGTTTTCTTTATTTTTATTTTTATTTTTTCTGTTGTACTGGGACTCTCTCTACCCTGCCCTTCTTCTGGAAGCTTTCTTTCCTTTTTAGACTCTGAGCCGTCTAGCTCGAATATTTTTTTTTATCTTTTTACTTTATTCTCGTCGGTCCAATCTGTGAGCCTCGCTGTCTCTTCCCCCCATTCGGAGAAGCCATAATGGCGGTTCGGAAGTCGCAGGTGATGCCTACGACGCCGGGGGAACGGTGTGCTCCGTCTGGGCTGCTGCAATGGATGGATCTCGAAGGCATACTTGGGTGGGTGGGGTGTAGGTGGGCGCGGGAGGAGGGGGGGAGGGGGGAGGGGGGGGGGGCGCAGCATTAATGATACCAATAAAACAAGCAAACGCTTGGGCGAAAACAAAGAGCGAAGAGGGTCAGTCTTAGTAGGAAAGAGAGAAAGTGGGTGAGAACTCGTGGTAAGAGGAGAATGGGGTAGGTAGATTAGTGGGGGAAGAGAAAATGCGGGAGGAGGCGAGATGGACATGCTTGGTCGCCTGTGCGATGGGGAGAACAATCAGGGCCGTCATTGATTTAGGCGGGAACAAAAGGAGAAGATGAGGAAGTGGAGGTGGGTAGAAGGATGAGGGGTGGAGAAGAAAAGGCAGAAAAATCGTGCTCTTTATCGAGGGATAATGACACCTAAGGCGGTGGATTTCCCATTTGACGTCGGTTTGCACATCTTTGTATGTTTTTTTTTTTTACTTTTGTTAGGATTGCGTTTTTTATGCCTTTTTTGCGACGCTTTTAGTTTTTTCAAGTTGCGCCTGGCAAGTGAGAAAGGAGGAGAGGGGGGGGGGGCCGTTTTGTACGCTATCCTCAATTGTACTATGTTTGTTATTTCTGGATTAGGATTCTCGGGTTTGTCTTAGCCTCGTGGATGTGCTGGTGTCGGTGGCCCGGAGGCGACGTCCTCTATTTATCGCCACTGGCGCGGCGCTAGCCGAGGACTTCTAATGAAGACGGATCAACGGAAGCGTTTTAATGGGGACCTAATTAAGAAGGCAGCCCTTAGTTCTGCATGGCGGTTAATTGAGGTCCTTAGTCGGGGTGGTCCTTGCTCGTTCTTTCCGCGACGGTATAGACGTGCTTGAGCAGCGATTGCAGACTAAGGCTACAGTAAAGAGAGCCTAGGCTCTCTCGGGGAGGAGAAAAGACGGAATGTTAAAACTGAATAAAACTTTTTTTTTATTACTAGTATTATAATTCCGTTGGGCTTGGTGATTGTGAAAATTCGTCTCGTTTGTTCCCGGTTATGAGGACCGTTTTAAAACTAAGGGGGGTTGAATGGATTTTCCCGTCGTCTCGCTCCGGTTGGTGAAATGGCGGAAAGTATCCTGCCCTGATCGTGGCAGTGGCACCACCCAGAATGACGCAAACCCGTGTACCAGCATTTCGACGCCGACGCCATGACGGTGAGATGGAGCGAAGACGCGGATGGGACAGGGTACCGCGTCAACGTTCGGTTTTGGCTCGTGTTGCCGCGAACTCAACACGAGTCCTAACCAACCCCGACGCCCGTGCCAATATCTGCCCGCGCTGGGCTCGAGCAGGTAATGTGCAAACTCCAGAACTACGGCCTTTTTAATCTTGGAGATGCTGCTTTTACGGACGCGATAAGATGCATCCATTGAATCAGTCGGTAATATCCCGTATTATTGTGTATATCTCTTCACTATGCACATGTAGGGTAGACTATCGTACGGTAGAAAACAGCTTGATGCCCCTATCGTCCTTCACGCTAGCGCATCAGTAGTCACTGGCATGTTAAGGATTGCAGGGTCGAGATTCTTCTTATCACTCGGCAGCCGAAGAGATTGCAGCAGTAGCCGATAGGGACGCCGAACAACTAATCGACAAGCAACAAGACCTGAATACAATGGTACACATCGTGCTTTCCTTAAGCTGCGTTCCGCAAGCTATTAGTGGGTACACCGCGAATACTTGCCGCCGTCATGCTAGCACGTCCCACCTCATCTCAAAACGCCTTTGATATTTTATGTCTCGGAGAGAAAAAGAAAAATGTTCACTCCTGCGGTACACGAGCCAACTTGCCACGTGTAGGTCAAGTTCGGCGCGATCAAAAAATCCATCTCCGTCGTGAATGAACCCTCAACCCAGACAAAGAAAGAGAAGAATACGAAACCGTGGCGCGGAATCGTGACGTTGTGGGGTCCAACTGGTGCGTGAAGTGCGTGAGTCACGACTTGCGCATGCGCTGCCAGAATCGAAGCCCCGCCCATCCTCGGCAGATCCTCCCCGCCCTCCCTGTTACACGGCCCGGCGGCTTTCGAAACCGGAACTTCATTCCACCACCTGCGCCATTCGCCGCCGAAGGGGGTTAAGGTCTGTTTACGCGGGAAATCTGATGGCCCAAAAGAGCACCTGGATTTTTAAATGCGTGCGCTCAATCGCGTGATGTACCGATTCCGAAAATAGCTCTCCGATTTGGTTGCGCTTGGGCCGGTTTCGATGCGGGCATAAAAGCTTTGTTTATTCTGACTTGTGCGTCGGGCGAGCAGGCGTTCGATTAAGAAATGTGTTACACGACAATGGAGAAGATCCGTGCGCACGAACTTGTAATCGCTCATTGAAAAGGGAGGATCGCGGGTTCCGCGTCGAAGGAGGAAGTGGAAAATAAACCGACAACAATTTCGGCCATCTGTTTATGTAATTTACTTGTTTTTCGAATGTTGTGGTGGTCACATAGATTAATTTTAGTTTTGGTAGAATATTTAGACTAATGCTCTCTTAGTTAAATATAAAACAAAAATAGGAATCAATTAGAACTTTATAAACAATCCATGGAAACATTTTATCCGAATTAATAACTGTCTCTTTAGTCCGAAATATCCGTACAGATTGCAAGACTTGACGTGCGGAACACGCGTTTATTACGTCACAACGGTTAAGTCCCGCCGAGCTTCGTTACCAGTCCCCACTTTCTTGTTACTATGACTATGGCTGGACCAGCTGTTGTGTGAAAACGTTGTAGTCACTCGTCCGGAAAGTATGTTGTGCCCAAACAAGCACGAAGTCGCTAATACCTCCAATGTATCCGGCAAAAAAAAAAAGAACTAATTCGATTGCATTGTAAGAAACGTGGGACTACATGCCTACGCTCAGCAAGTTTCATTTTCATTGTTTTTGCAGCTATTACTGACGACTTACTGCATTATCGAAAACGGCCAACTTTTGCAGCCTCTCGCTTGAAGTTCGTTTTAATTTAAAACCTCCAACCGAAGTTCCAAATATTTCAATGCTGGGTTCAAGAACAGTGCACGGGGAAACGCCAGTTCAAACGCTCGCGTTGTGCTAGCGACCAGCAACCAACGCTAGTGGTTTCGCCAGCATTTTCGACAGCAGGCACAGGGTAAGTGGTACAACCGTGTTTCACTATTACCACCTAGAGTAGTAGTCAAGGCCTGTAAACAGCCTCTTCTTCGTCCGCGTGACGTCATCACACTCGAATGTCGCCAACTCGGTCACTAGTGCCAAATCCGACGCCACGCGTCGTTCGACACGTTGACATTATTACGACCGCGATTGATCTCACTGCCATAACGTTGAAATTCCAAAGCATGACCTTTGATGATTCCAAGTTTCAGTTTTAAATCCTGCGTTTGTTGATGAAGTCGCGTCTTTTTTTGGACAACGCAGATACATCCGTGACCGCGTGGTCTTGAACCAAAGAGGAATAATATGGACGCTCCCGATTGGTGCTCGCAGCGGCTGCATATTGTTCGTGGCTGGCACGTAGCATAAAGATCACGGTTGTCTCTGCGACTTTCTTACTAAGTCATAGCGCAGTCAAACCTACGAGTTTGAACGAAGTTTAAACTTTAAGTTCAAGCTTCGTTTAAACTTAAAGAAGAGCGCAGTTGTCGCCATCTTCTTTATGGACCCAACCGAGCAGCTAAAAAGAAAACGCAACGTCACAACGCACGTCCGTTTTCAGGGCGTTCGTTAAAAACCTCCGAACCAGTCAAGAGTGGAAAATGCGACGCGACCCTGCACTTTCATTCTGTGCCTTTTGTGCGTCCGTTTCCTTCCGCCTTTTGACTCGGCTCGGGATTATGGCGAACGAAAAATATCGGTGTTCTTTCTTACTCTGCTACCGAGCTTCTTGTAATCTGTTTCATATTAGGGACTTTTAGCAGACCGTTACCGTGTTTTGTATACCGCACTACCGGATACAGCGTTGTTTTTGTTTTTTTTCTGCGCGTAATTGGTTTAGACGGTGTTATCAAACGCACAAATCCGACAAGCGCCGTGACGTTGCACAATTTGCACCACTAGATGGGTTCAATCAGCTCGTAGTGTCGGCTTCGTTAGGACGTCTATACAGGGTGTATCCAATAGCGGCCAGGCTCAATAAATCGACCGTAAAAATCGGTTTCTTAACCTATCACGCTACGATTTCGTGCAGCGTTGCGCACAGGTGGGGCAATTTCACAGCGAAGCTGTTTATGGCGAGGGTTCTATGGACTTTTTGTGTGCGTGACCAAAATCTCTACGCTCGAATCGTCACACGCGCCGCACGCGCACGCCTTCCCCGTTTAAAAAATCACAGTAAATAACCAAAATAAAGCGTTGACGAACGCGCGTGCAAGATGCCATTTGTTTTGGGCTTTTGATTTAGAACAGTTACTGCTGCAGACGCCGGCACGAGCGGCGCGTGGAACACCATTCCCTGCACTCTCCTGGATGCTTGAGCATTTTGTCATTAGGTCTATTCAGTAGATTAGCGATCAATAGGCACCATTTTCAAGATCCGTAGACTCTCAGGTAGATAATAAAGGTTTCTCAAAGATTTCCCGTTGTGCGACCCGCGTCGGCCATGTCTACGCTCGCACCGCCCTCTCTTCGTCGTCGTTCCAAGCGCTCGCGTTTTTAGTTTCCTTCCCTTTCGCTCTCCCGGGGCAGCGGTCCCGCCACGGATGTCTACTTTCCGCCGGGTGGCAGTCACGTCGCGCGTGTCTAGTTTAATCCGGATCCTCGGGGCGGGTCTGTATCGTGTGCTAAACAGCTTCGCTGGTCATCTACCTTCAGGGAGTGGAATAGCTCATGAGTTTTTCTATAAAATTTGCAAAGAGCAATTTTACCTGAGCAAAAAGTACAACAAGAAAAAAGCTTAGCTCCTATGGAAACGTAGCGAAGCCACCGGTTTTCATACAATAGGGCGCCCGATTGTTTGAAGAACGGTGTTTTGCTGCGTTTCCATAGAAGTTAATATTTTTTTCGTTACTTTTTTCCCTAAATAAATTCGCTCTTTGCAAACTTAAAAAAATATGCACCACCTGTGGGAAACTCTGCACAAAATCGTAGCGCGATAGGTTAAGAAACCGATTTTCCCGCTCGATTTAAAGAGCCTGGCCGCTGGTGGAGACACCCTGTAGTACGAAACGGAGAGGATACATCGCCTGACACGTTTCACCATAGCGCATTTCGAAGTTGCGAGTTTATTGCACTCGCGCAGCAACCTCACAAGAAGGAAAGAAAGCCCAAATCGACGAGAAGTGCGTTCCTCGTTTTCATGCTAGATTATCATTCCCGTTTGTCAAAGTTTACCCAGGACACACACACACACACACACACGCAGGCACTTGCGTCGCGCTGGGTGTCGAGGTGGGCGCTTAATGTGGAAAGGGGGGGGGGCGGAGGGGGACATACACAACATCATGCATGAAAAGTCAGTCGTCGATCCCAAGAGCCCGCTTTCGCTAATTAACTTTGCAAGTCTCCCCCCCCCCCCCCCCTCTTTCCGGATTCGCGCTGCGCTAATTACTCTCCCTCTACAGAGCAAACTTAATCGAGACGATCGCGCTCTTGTGCCACTGGTGTTCGAGAAAGTGGAAGCAAAGCCGTTGCGAAGAAATAAAACGTGCGAACAAAAGCGTCGGGACAAGAGCAAGCTAGAGAACCGTGGCGAATAATACGTACTAGAGATAAAGTGAGGGAGGTTTATTGAATTAGAGCCGTCCTTCGAGCGAACATGGAAGAGGAAACCATTTGCGATGTAGAGCTCAAATTCGCAGGCGTATCGGATATTAGCAGTTTAGAAAGGCGTGAAATGTGAGAGGTGCCTCCGCTGCGCTGCGTTTCTGTCATTGTTGCCACACGTATTTTTTAGTTTTTTTATTTTATGTTTAATTTGGTGTTTTTTTTTCAAAGATGGGCAGTGGTCGAGATAGAGTTGCAACCTGGAAGAAACAAAATATGTACAATTAAGAAAGAAAAGAGTGTATGCGTGCACGATATATAAATGTAAAAACAAAAAGAGTCACGTGACAATCATGTGTAAATGTATATGCTTCATGCGTCCAGCACGAGATGATGTACGCGATAAACTGTTTTTCTCCTTCCTTCTGCACGCTAATAAAATATCTGAAATGGGACGTTTGGTAGACCCCACTCTGCAGTGATCCTCTATTTTGTTTCCTCAGAATTAGAAATCATCTTTTTTGTTTGCGTCTAATCACATTATTGACGAATTTTGAGTTTATTGGCAACGCAAGCATGTACCTGACGGTCCACCCTGAAGCTTTCGTTTATGTTACTGTTTATTCGAAGCAAAAAAAATATTGTTAAAGGTCATTGAATTTTTCTTCATGATAGGCGAATGACATGAAGAAGTAAGTACTGGTTAAGTGCAATGCCACAAAAATAAATAATGTTAGGAATAATATATTTGCTTACCATAGTCACCGACAAGAGGAGGAGGGCGAAGAGGAGGTTCAGCTGCCCCTCCTCGAGTGCGAGCTTGCTATATGCCTTCGACAGTGCTTCGGCCTTTCGGGCGACTTGGGGCGCGAGCGCGCAGTCAAAGCAATACGGAAGACGTGGACCACGTGCTGGAGGCCTGGCGTTTGAATGACACGCTCCGTGTTTCTCATTCCTGTCAGCGACTTAGCTTACACTTACCAGATGTGAGAAAGAAACAGGGAAAATAAGTGCTTCAAGAGGGCTCAAACCAGTCTTTTTTTTTTTTTGTTGTTCGCAGCCCCCTTATTTGTAATTCAGCAAGGCGCAAAATAAAGAACATTTTATTTCCAATTGCCAGTGTTTTGTTCTTGCTTGTTTTTTTTTCCCTCGAGCAGACACACAAGACATGCGGTTTTATTCCAGGACTCGATCGAATAGGTTAATTTCAGAATCAGCCACAGACTGAGCCATATGTGTATAGGCAATGGTCGATGGTCCATAAAGAACCCTGTGGGTTAGCAACCCTTTTTTTTTTCACGTATTGCGTACGGACATTGATTGAATGCGAGAAGCGAAAACGTTCCATTCTTTAATATGTACCTATTGGCCGGAAACAATGCGCTTGTTGCAGTGGGTTATAAAGATGTCTTATCACCAAAATAATAAAAAAGAAAACCGAAAAAAAAATCAATAAAACTCCATCGTTTCATTTCACGTACACTTGTACGACGGCAGACTGCGAATTGTCGGGTATAGCGAAACACTGGTCGACTATCGCTTCTAACAAGGAAAGCGATATCATTAGCGTAAAGCGATCTCGTAATTAAGGGCGATAACATTTCGCATTTACACTTACATCAAGACCGCCGCCGGCCCTTTTTATTTGTACCGACCGTTATACGAGTCTCGCTTCAAATGGCAGGGATTACTTTTTTTTTCTCCTTGACTCGCAGTATGGAAGGACCAGTGTGACCCGTATGATCACGGAACGATACGGCTCGTGTGCGGCACTCGAGTGCGGAGACCATTTATTACTCGCCCCAGTCGACTGTCTCACGTGCGAGAGGGACACGGGCGGTGCACTGTTTGGCGCCAACGTGGGCGCATAATTATACCGTTTGCGAAACCGTATAGAGGCGATCCTGGTTTTGCATTTTCGTTTTCATGGGCCGGTAAATTCCTCGATTGGAAGACGCCGGTGTAATATTGGAGTAATAAGTGTGCAGTAGTTAGTGGCAGTCTGCGAAGACTGCATAGAGATCGAATAGCTGATCGAAGTCCCTATCTCCTTACACACTGCAAGGAGTGATGATTTTTCATGAGTTTCTCTGGTACGGTGAAAGCTAAGAATAATGCAGCACTAGTCGATTTGAATGACTCTTTGCCCAGCTCTAGTATTAAGACACGGTTCCTCGTATTAGTTTCGTAAAGCTTTATAACGATTGCTTTTTGGGCAAGGTAAAGTATTTAGCTGAAACCATCGCATAGCTTCCCACGCAAAAGGTTAGTGAAAACTAAATGTGTTTAAACTAGAAATACCTATAAAATAAACAAACGAGGTAAAAAATAAAATATTTACGTGTTTACCTGAATATGAAGTATTCGCACGACGCAATCATCAAGAATTGTTCCCATTTATCTTGTGTCAGGAACAAATATTTTGACTGGGTAGAGTGCACGATTTCGCACATTCAACGTCAATTCCACGCAATCAGGATCCCACTTCTTGGCAGACAAAACTTTTTAGCGTTCTGATCACGCGCTGTGAACAAGAGCATCAAATGTTGCTTCATGTCAATAGCCCTATCATATACAACTCGTATATCCTTTATTTTTTTCTCAGAAACGTCAGCTCTAAATTGTATAACTGCTGACGTTTCTGTATAACCGCTGACGTTACGTCATCCGTTCCTCCAAAGCATCAATTTCGGGAATATTTATCCTCCTCCATTTTTTTCGACTTCATTTATATTTACCACTAGATGGTGATGATGCAATTAATGCAAAGCAGCAAGCAAGCTGGACAAGGATGACGATCATAATCACTGGAGAGAAGGAACCAAGGGAAACAAAGGACAAACACAAATTTCGGTCGCTCACCAGTCACCTAGCTGTGTTTGGAGATTTGTATTTGTCCTTCGTCCACCTTGTTCCCATCCTCCAGGAATTATTATCGTCACTAGATGGCACCGACTGAGGCACAAGTCCAAGTTACCCTACGCGAGAGGTTGATAAGCAGACATTGTGGAGGCCGCAGGAATGCTCGCCATGCAATGGTGTCAAGCAGGTCGTCTGAGAGGATATGAGGTGTTCGGGCTCTCAGGCAAGGGAGGCGTACTAGTAAGATAGGCCATGGGAGGCAACGGCCGCGATGGCTGTTGAGCCAGCGGGCTATTCCCGGATACTCACGACGAGTGCACTACAAAAAGCGGAAACTTGCATGACAAGTCAATAAAACAACATATGAAACATAAGGATTGGAGAATAAATATTAACATATCTAAGGGTTGTAGTCTTCTTGCAGGAAAATAAACATTTGGGCAAGCATATAGAGTTATTGACCAACAAAAAGTTAACACAAAAACTCATCGGAGATCATATATATTGATCGGCACTGTGTCACGATCAAAGCAGTGATGTACGACTCTTTTACTATTTAAAAATTTATCCTCCCATTTTCTTTTTTTTTTTTATAGGGATCAAGCGGTCTTCGTTGTTATTAGCATTTCGTATTGCCCGATGTTTCGAATCTCTAATGCACGTGCCGAGAGGATAGGAGGAAAGTGCTGACGTCTGTGATTTGGGCTGGTTGGATCCTAATGGAAGGACCACGTCTTTCGGGAATCGTCCGTTCTCGCCTGTCCGTCTTTTTTTTCCTTCGTGAATGACTTGACCCTTCGTTGCAAATGAGATTGCGGCATTATCCCATACAGACGTCGAAGAACCAGTCACAAGCAATAAGAAGTCAGGTACATAAAACGGCTCTTCCTGCCTTTCTTCAGCCTTCGCAGACTAGAGCTTCGACAACTGGAGATCGATTACGGCGTCTTTTGTGGGACCCGTGGAACAACGTTGGCGGTAACGTGTCAAAAGTAACGCCGTTCACCGGTAACGTTTTACTCTTTTTCGGCGACATGTGTAACGTACTCGTTACACATTTCTTTTTAAATAAAAGAGTAACGGAAAAGGTACTTACGTTATTAATTTCGAGTAAGTGGTAGCCTAGTGACGTTACTCCGTACATTTGTACTTCCCAAAACTTTAATAAAGGCTGAGATTAAATTTTTTTTTGTGCGTTTTAGGCGCCAAGTTGTGTGATATCTCTCTTGTTTTTCGCGTTTTCCTTCCCGTTTCGCCTCGTGTAAATATTCAGGTGGAGCTGTAAAAAAAGATTGCGTAATTATGCTAAGTTCTTGCATGGACATGGTGTTCCTTAAAATATGGTGCTTATGCATGCGTGTAACGTCAAAACAGTTAAACATTCATTCCTATATGAAAGATAATGCAAAGGTGGCATGATAGTTACTTTTTGTTGGTAACGATAAAGCGTTCCTTATATTTGCAATTAATGAGCATCTTATTTGGTTGCTTCTTTTTTTCCGGTAACGCCTAGAGCACTGCCGTGAAGGCACCCACGGGGGGAAAGTGGGAGGCTGAGAGTGAGTAGATGACTGACAGAGACGGGGGCACCAGGTGGTTAGAAGCAGCCCAGGCAAAGCCGATTCATCTGCAGGATGCGGGGAAAACATGACGCATATATCGGCTGAAGTCCAATTCTACCGCAGTAATCTGGGCAGTCGCCCTCCCTGTTCGAGGCTCTTGGGGCGCGTTTCTGGTTAACCATGGTCTACCAAGAACGTCCTGTATATATATAT
>JAZHYW010036610.1:0-27259 GCA_037355805.1 Ixodes ricinus
GACATGTATTGCTGCCTTTCTTTGATGCTCAGCAACACAGGCTTTCTGAAAATGGTCCCCAATCATCGCACATCAAGTCGCTCCAATTGGTGGCCGATCTTAAAAACTCATTTTTTGCTTCATAAACCAAGGACCAAGTGTTTCGACACACTGACGAAGAAGAAGACAAAGTTTCTTCGGTTACTAGATTACAAAGTGAAGCATAGTAAGCTTCCTCTTGAGCCTGGGACCATGGTACAAATGGGAAGCTCGTGTTTTCTTTCTCCGTCCAGTTAGTATGTCTCGGACTGAAAACGTCAGCTTTGTCAAAGAAGAGGAATATTTGCACCAACAGATTATATCTTCACTTTTCCTTCCTTCGGAGCCATGGCTAACATCTGTCGTGTGTACCTTATAAACCTGTTTCTATACAATTGGGGCCAAACACTAAAGGTACAGCACAGAAGTGACCTCGAGCAGGCTACATAGAGTACAACTCAAAGTAATCTTGTATTGATTTATTTGAGCATGCTAATCACCATGTTTACACTCAATGTTGTTTTTCAGAGATACAATTGGGCAGTGTACACAGTGTCTTTAAAGTATTCAGCCTGCACGACCACTCCTAGTAGGGGGCTCAAAGTAGAAGTGCTATGACCAAACTACCACAAAGCCGGTCTCTACTAAAGTTTGGATTGAAGTGCCAAACAGCACTAAAGAGTGGTGCTGAAAATACAGACAGCACTGCAGAACCACACTAAAAGATTGGCTGCATGTTTGGTCATTCTGCCAAAAGCGTTGAAATGTCGTAGCTTTATAGGAAAAGTGGTACCCTTACTGTAGAATACCGCGCATCCGCTCATTCCACACTAAGCACCCATTCCCAAATTTGTAAGATCTGAGAAAATGTGCGCAGTACATTTATATGTAAAATTGATGACCAGACAAGCGCCCATCCCCCATTTTTTCGCAATTACCTCCAAATTTTTAGTGGGTGCTTGCCCGATATTTTACGGTAGTTTGGGTGGTGCCAGGGTACGACGACCCTTAGTCTTTCAGTGCCTGGAGTGGGTGGTGCACTTAGTTCGGGTGGTACATAGGGCAGGGTTTTTGCATGGAAACATAGTACGTCAAACCATTGTCTTTTTATGACGCTGCGTGCGCTCCCTTCTGCACCCGCACGGATACAAAGCCTTTGCGCTGAATTTTCTGGGTCACCAAGAGAGGGGAGTGTGCATGCCTGCCCTTTTCCACCCCTCGTTGTGCACACTCTTTCTACACCACCTGTTTCTGCTCCTCTCTTTCTTGCCCCTTCCACCCTTCTCCGCTCCGCATGCTTTCTCAGACCATCTGCTTGTGCTCATTCCTTTTCTGCGTGCTGGGACCGTAGCTCAGTCAGCAGCGCACTCGGCTTCCACGCCGGTGACAGGCGTTCGATTCCTGGCATTGGTTACCGCTTTTTTTTTCAAGATCGTTTAGCAGTTACTGATTGACCGACCTACACATCTCATGTTTACAAGGCTACTGAGGTTGGTTGGCCCTATAAAGCTACTGCTTTAAAACAGGGCTGAAGAACAGCAGTGATGGTCGGCACTGAAGAGCAGTGTTAGTGAAGTGCTGAAAAGAGCAGAGAACAACAGTACTCAACAGCGCTAAATAACAGTAGTGAAGAGCATCATGAAAGTTAAATATCAATGAACGGTTCTCAAGACTTGCACTAAAGATCAGAGCAGAGGAATAGTGTTCAAGAATGGCACTAAGGGGCAGTGATGAGGAACAGCACTGAAGGACAGCACAAAAGAACAGTGCTGAAGAATAGCACTGAAGAAACAGCAGAAAAGGACATCACAGAAGGACCGCACAAAAGAACAGTGCTGAAGAACAGAACTAAGGAACATTTCTGAAGAATGACACAAACGAGATGCTACTGAAAACATCGCAGAAGGACAGCATGGAAGAACAGGGCAGAAGAACAGAACTGAAAAACAGCATCGAAGAATGACACCGAAAAATTGTAGAGCCCTTCCACTTAACGTTAAGATTGAGGACCAGCGAAGTTGTTACTTCTACGACCTCTAGGACGATGCCTAGAGGACGACGTCTAGGACGACCTCGAGGATGACGCCTAGAGGACGGCTAGGACGACCTCAAGGACGACTTCTATACTCTGTTTCACCCTATCGTGTACTGCAGGAAAGGCTACAAGCGCGAGCTCCTCGCTCTAGGGCACATCTCGGCGGCACATCTCGGCGGCACATGCTCTCGTGCGTTCAGAGCAGCTCCCAACGCTATGAGCTCGCGCTTCTAGCCTTTTCTGTGGTACAACATAAGGTGAAACGGAGTATAGGAAGAGCTCGAGGACAACATCGAGGACGACCTCGAGGATAACCTCAAGGACGACTTCTAAGATGACCTCAAAGACAACGCCGAGGACGATGCTTAGAACGACCTTTCGGGCGGCCTCAAGGACAACTTCTAGGATGACCTCAAGGATGACTTCTAGGACGACCTCAAGGACGACTTCTAGGACAACCTCGAGGACAACGCCTAGAGGACGACCTCTTGGACAACCTCTAGGACGACCTTGAGGACGTATAGGACAACCTCAAGAACGACTTCTAGGACGACCTCACGAGTACGACGCCTAGAGGACGACCTTTCGGACGACCTCAAGGACATCTTCTAGGACGACCTCGAGGACGAATGCCTAGAGATGACAACAAGGAATCAGGACCTTACTATCTAATAATGCCAAGGAAGGCTGATTCACGCCAGTTGCCCCCTCTTTTTATTTTTATTTATTCATACTTGCCACGACCAATGGGGAGTTTTCTGTCAACAGCTGCAGACACATTTTTTCCAAGATCCTAGCGCATAATAGCTTCGCTGTAAAACGACTGCTGAAGGACAATGCCGAAGAACAGTGCTGAAAGCGGATGCACTAAGCATCGCGGAACAGCCACTCACCCTCTTGTTCCGGATGTTGGCCCGCTTCCTGTAGAGACGGTTGAGTCGCTGCTTCAGCCGATCCTGTTTGGAGAGGTTCACCGAGCTCTCGGCCTCGGAGTCCTCGTCAAGCTGATCTCTCTCCTCCACAGCGTCGTAGAAGATCCCATCGTCCAGCTCCTCTGCACGGGGCCCCGTCCACATGACCCCACGCTCGTTTCAAGGCCTCGAGGCTATGGCGCCTGGAACGCGTTTTTGACTGGTGTCTGTAGTGTCCCATCCCGCCCATATATCGAAAGTAGTGCCGAAGTGGCAACAAATGATATCGCAAATGCCGGGGTGTCATGCTGTCGGTTGTCATGATCCTGGCGGCTGGTGCTAGAGGTCCCGGTAAAAGGAGTGAGTGAATGCGGGTGTCACTATCGTTGCAACATCCCAACTTCCAACTGCTGAAGCCTCCTTGACTGTCAGGCTGAAGAGCGACCTACAGCAGAACAGGCATCTTCCATATCGACCACACGCCCCTGTGACACCGCCAGGATTGCAGCCGGCGACAGTGTGACACTTCTGTGACATCATCGGGCGGAAATTTGAGGACGTGTTAGACACACCAGTCGGAGACGCGTTCCAGGCACGTTGCAGACGCCGTACTCGGGGTGAACCCCGACGGGGCGGAAAGCGACCCACCCTGGTGCCAGGCCTGGTCGAGGATCTCCTTTTGCCTGCGCAGCATCTCCTCCTCCTCCTTGAGCATCTCCAGGCTGATGTCGAAGATGCCCAGCTGAGACTCGTACACCCTCGTTCTCCAGCGCCTTCAATCCGCCGGCGCACTTCAGCCCGGACTCCTGGGCCAGCTGGAGAAAGGTGGAACAGAAACTAAAGTGTACAGTAGTGTCATGTGTTTATGGTATACCATATTTTCTGATCTACAGACCATTCTACTAGGGTGAAAAGGAGAGGGAGAAATGAGCTTCCCCGTTTAAGTAGTTTCAGGGGTAGAGCCGCCCGGAACTGCCCAATTGATGAGAACGGTGCGTGCCCTTTACCTCTTCTACCACGCCGAATCGGTTGAAGTGCCCTTGCGGGACGGTCGGTTTCTCGTTTGCTGTAGGGGTCAGGTACATGCCCTTTCCTTCTTTTATCCCTAAGATTTTGTCGAAATGCTTGGATGTATGTAGATGGCGCTGCGGTCAAACAAAAGAGTGCCGCCCAGAGCGCCTTCCATGGAATGGTCTATACGTGACGTGCACTTGACTTCATCACACGATCCTGGTGATCATTCCCAATTATTCTTGCCGAGAAAAGACAAATTCGATGTTGCGAAATGTATGCAGCAGAAGGTACACACACAGTGGCAACGTCAGCACAATGGCAGCTGATGTGACATCAGAGAAAGCCATGTCGCACCTGTACCCCCTTACAAATGGCCATTTTCAGAAAAACGTTTGTAGAGAAGTCGTACCTTCGTATAAGTTGCACTTGCCCATTTGTGTGATTGGCGCAACAAAACTGCATTGATAAGCCAGCCTACGTATGGTGTGATCGCAATGCATGTGCAAGTGGGAACCAGTTTCAATATTCTCACCAATAAACCGAACAAGAAATATAACTCCCGAGGCGAATTTGCGCTTTTAAGGTCCATACTTATAACAAACAAACGCTTATGAGTTGCACCATTCTGGAAACGTACAAACTAGAATATTTTTTAAAAAAACACGACTTATACGTTGAAAAATATGCTAATTGTTTATTTCCTTGTAGCTGTGTATCCACATGCATAGCCTACCCAATCAAACCAAGGATGCAAGTAGATTAGCCTGGGCTTGCATTTGTTTTAGCTTTTTTTTAACGCAGAACGTGTCCTCTGGCTGGCACCTAACCACTTCCCGCACCCAGCCAGGGACGGAAGTCGATAGGTTAATGCCAGCCGAACAATGACGCAGCACTCGTCTCCACACTGAGCGGACGCCTCTGCAGGTAGACCGTCTTCCTCAATGTTCTATCCCGCCTACGCGGGCCTATGTTATGTTACGGAGTGTGAGGGTACAGGTGAACTACAAAAGCCTATGGACATGGTGCAGGTACTAAACAGACGGAGGTGCCGGTGACTTACTCTGGAAACCACAACCTGGTAGCCGACAGCATTCGCAAGAAGCTTAACCCACGACCCTGACTACGAAGCTGGCTCCATGGCCAGGCCAAAGAAGCTAAGCAACCCGAGTGTACGCTGGCTGGGTTCCTCAGGAGCAAAGGAAAAACACAACCGCTCCGTTCGAGTTCTGGCAGGCGACGACAAGCTCGTGCCGGTCTCGGGTGAGACCGACGCGCGTGCTGCTTTTATTTATTTATCTTGATGGCGATGTGGCATGCTCATCGAAAACCATTCATCTGTTGGTTTTTCTTCATTCATCTGCTGCAGAATAAAACTAACTACTGAATACCACACTCAAGTGCATCTGTGTTACTCCTGACGCGTGAAAAACATTAGGTGTTCAGCAGTTTCACGGTGCTCAGCTCTATCAAACAAACACACTCCAAACTTCCACACACCAAAAAAAAAAAAAGCAAAAAACAATAATAATAAAGTTGAAAAAAGAAACACGCTCTTTAGACGTGTTTATTTTGCTGCAACGGTAGCAACGGATTAAGGCATGTTCCGAGTGTTTGGTTCTCTTCTGACGCGAGCTGGCGCAAAGCTCTGCTCGGCGCTGCTGCATTTCAATCGTTCTGTTTTTGGAGCACTCCGCCTACTGCATCTCACACTCCAACAGGCTTTGAGAAAGTCGCACTTACATTGCCACCACAGAAGGTGGCACTTAGCTACCATTTGTGCCATCCAGTCTCCCCATGTGTACACAGTTTCTTCACACTAACATATGATATTCTGTGTTACCACTGCCACTGCAATGCTAGTACGGCATGGGGGCGACTCTTTTTCCTTTGTTTACAATGCTGCTTTCCCGCCAAAGCGTCTCGGGATGTCAGGACCTCTTCAAGCTGCAACAGTGGCTTTTTAGTTCTGACTTCCTTCTTTTTGGCAAAAACCAAAGAGAGATACAACACTTATTACAACACAAACGCCAACAGTTTGCTTTAGTCGCGGTTCATCATCGTAGAGTTAAAATAACAAGTCTAGAGCAGAAGGCCCACCATCTTCCATTGTGTTTGAACCACTTCAAAGCGGCGGGGCAGAAACGCAGACGTCTGTGATCCCTACGGCCGAGATCGCTGTTGACTGTGTTGAGGCTTCAATAAACACAAAAAAGCAGCAAATAATAACCTGCAATGTCAGCCCCTGGTCTTCGTAGCTCTATTCTGCGAGAAAACACAAGCATTGGGCGTTCTGCTAAAGACTAAAGAGACCCTTTTCAAAATTGTGCGCCCTCCAGTAACCGCCAAGTCGATTGTCCGAGGCCGCCTTACATTGGGCATGATTTTTAGGATGCATTGAATTCGATGATGTCAGCATTCGAAACCTAGTTGGGTCCAAATGTATTCGACACGAGTACTGCATCATTGTTCGGCATGAATTTGGATCCAATGACGTGCTTCGTGCAGGAAGCGATACCCAAAATATGGCGGCCACCAGTGTTGTCTGACAGGCTTTTGAAACAGCACCATTAAGAAAGCTTCAGCGTGTCACACCAAAACAAACACGCCTAGCGTATCGTCTGCTTGGACCTCTGTCACCCGCTTTCTCATTTGTTCTCTCAAGACCACCGATGTCGGCGCTTACTATTTGCAGCACCCCACTCCCGTCTTTGCACCCCCCTTTGGCGTCCCGCACCCGTCGAGTAGCCCCATCCCTCCTCACCAGCTGGAGTATCTTGCTGTGCTGCAGCTCCCTAGTCCCCTTCTGGGCCCCGAGCAGCTTGAGCCTCTCCTGGCAGACAAACACCTCCAGCTTCTGCAGGCGCGTCAGGGCGTGCATCTCAAACGTCGACCGCCCAAACTTCTTCTGGTCCTCCAGCATGCGATTCCTCTGTCCTGCAAAACAAGAGGCATTCCATCTTCGTCCAGCGTCTTCCGATTTGCGAGGTGGTAGCACAAACCAAAGTCACTGGTGGTGCCTTTATACTAGGGGTGTGCGAATACTCGAAACTTCGAATACTTCGTGAATAATGCTTGCTATTCGATTCGATTCGCTTCACACTTTCGCTGTTCGAAGTATTCGAGTTGTTTGAATAATTCGGAAACTACGAATAACGCAGAACTCGCCGATTAGTGTCAACTTGCAGTCGAGTTCCCTGTCTTCTTTTGGAAAAACATTTTTTTATACCGTATTTACTCGCAGAATGAACGCACTTTTTTTCCGAAAAATCGAGGCAAAGTTGGGGGTGCGTTCATTACGCGAGGTAAAATTTTTGCGTCCATATTTACTCGCATAATGAACGGACCTTTTATCCCGCCAAAATCGAGGTAACTTCTTATCTCTTTGCGCGCGGCGCGGCGACTCCAAAGCCAAACTGCGATGCCCCCAAAAAAAAATGCCCCTGTTCATGTTTTTTTTTTCTTGCTTCCGCGTTGTTGTTTTTTTTTTTCCCGCCTTTCGCAAGTTGTTTTGTTTGCCCACGCTGCCCTTGCTTTCGTGACCTTGCTGCACCAGGATAGATAAGTGTGTTCGTTTCTGAGGACTTCTCGCTTCTCTTTCCAAAGTGCAGGAGGAGGCGAGGGCAGGATCTTCATTGCAGGGTTCGTACAGGTTTTCAAGAAAAAAATTCAAGGACTTTTCAAGGACCTTTCAAAAAATAAAGAAAACACTACAGTAGATCACACACATTATTTTTATTGCACTTTTGCAGTGCTTTGCACTTTTTGCATGGCTTTTGAGGGCAGATTCGCCCATCGAAGCGATGTCGAACGTCTTTCTGCAGCGTGTGCATTTTGCGCAGTGAGGGTTTGCTGTATCTGGCGCAACCCAAAGCTTATAGTCGTCGTTGCTGAGCCAAGCGCTTTGGAACTTACATTTCCCGGGCATTATTCTATGCCATCTGAATGCACGAATCACTGGGTCACTACACGCACCATAAGCGACACGTGGGAACAAACAGCGAACAAAGCATCCGGAGTAGGCACAGACCAGATATAAACAAAGCACAATGTGGCCAACAGACAATTCTCGGCCTATGGGGCTGTGCCTTTTTTAGTGGGTTGCCAATAAATCCAGCTAAAGACGAAGGCAAAAGAAAGAATTAAATACTACTAAATTTAACTCTTGATTCATATAACTGCATTTCCGTTGCAAATAAGCACGCTGGCGCAACATGCCTTTTTTACGAAGAGGTCGAGACTCTCCAGGCTCTCCAGCCTCATTGTGGCCACTTATGGCTTTTGGCCAACCCTGAAGTCGAAGCAAGCCAGATGAAAGAAAAGAAAATAAAAAAGCGCAGCGACCGCGCGTTTTTCTTTTTTTTTTTTTTCGCGCAGGAAGTTTGATTGGTTTGACTTCGCGATCCCGGTGTCGCGGAAAGCAAGCAACGAATTTTCCCGGGACCACGCTCAACCGCTATAAAACGCGGGTCGCGCAACCGAGCCCCGCGAAACGCTAAGAATTCAAGGGTTTTCAAGGACGGCAAAGATATTCCAGCACTTTCAAGGCCTTGAAAAAGCAACTTTCAAATTCAAGGGTTTTCAAGGATTTCAAGGACCTGTGCGCACCCTGCATTGTGTGCGCTTTGCTTGGGCGAGGGCTTCTCTGCTTTTCTTTCTTATCTCCTTGCGCGCAGCGCGCGACCCTAAAACCAAACTGCGTCGTGCGAAAAAAGAAAAAAAAAGCTCCTCTTAAAGTTTTTTTGTTCTTTTCTCTTAATTCCGTGGATTTTTTTTTTCCGTCTTTTGGCAAGTTGTTTTGCTTTGCTTAGGCGAGGGCTTCACCGCTTCTCTTTCCTATCTTCTTGCGCGCGGCGCGCGACCCCAACACCAAACTGCGCCTGTGCAAAAAAAAGAAAAAAAAAAGCTTTTTTTAGTTTTTTTCTTGTTCTCTTGGTTTTGTGGATTTTTTTTTTTTTTGCCGCCTTTTGCAAGTTGTTTTGTTTCGCTTTGCTGAGGCGAGAGCTTCTCCGCTTCTCTTTCTTATCTCCTTGCGTTGCGCCGGCTGGCGCAACCCAAAATCCAGACTGCGCTGTGCAAAAAAAAAAAAAAATTGTTTTTTTTTTGTTTTTGTTGGATATTTTTTATATTTTTTAACGCCTTTTACAAGGCGTATTGTATCGCTCACGCTGCCCATGCACTCGCGACCTCGCTGCACCAGGATAGAAAAAAGTGGGTTAATTTGCGCCGTGTGAGGGAGGAGGGGTCAAAATTTTGAGGTCCAAGTTGGGGGTGCGTTTATTACGCAAGTGAAAAAAAGTCGAAATATTGAGAGCCGACTTGGGGGTGCGTTTATTACGCGAGTGCTTCATTGTGCGAGTAAATATGGTATGATGCACTGGAAAGTTATTTGCGGTAGCACGATCTGTCCTCTGCTTGCCATGACGTCTGGATTTCGAAGTTGGCGAAGTGGTCGTGACGCAAACGGTGCGATAGATTTGATGAAGTTTGCAACGGCACGTGCATCGTCGTAAGCACAAAGCACAAACGCAACGGACCACTTTCACAACTATGGATTCGGATATGAATTTTCGGCTGACCTCGGCTATCGGTAATATCTGGCTCGTGTTATTTTCCGCTTGATTTTCCGGTTCATCAGTTTGCCGGTATTCCTTTTATATGTTTCTACCCGTTTTCACTGATAGAAATAACTTGCTCTCTCCGAAAAAAAAACAAAAAAACGATGTATTTCTGATTTATTGCTGCTTTGTGTCACCCTCTATCGGCAGAACTATTGCACACGGAAAGAGATGGCGCAAAGTCAAGGCGGCTGCGCGGCTCAATCGCACGATTAGCACCATTAGCACAATCTCCAAAAGAAAATGAGGTTGTGTGTATGTTTATACAGCCCAGAACTTGGTCTGCCTCCAGGGGTGACGAGTCTCCTAGCTGTAGATGAGAAATTTAGCCAGAGCACAACCGCTAGCCTGGGGTCTTTAACGTGCACCACGCAGTAGTGATACGCGACCGCACGCCGAAACGATGCTCATCCAGATCGAAACGGGCAGGGGTGAGGATTAAACCCAAGATCCTAGGTTCCGCAGCGCGAGCTTTCGCTCCAGGTGCTCCGAGCTGGTGTGCTCTAGCCCACTCGGCCGCCGATCCCCCCAGCACGATCTCCAATTCTGCTGTTGCCTGCCGACCCGCCTCCGCTTGTGTACTTCGGTTTACGTTCACGTGGTTGCGTTCACCCGCGTAAAAAGATTTTGCACAAAGTCGGTGCAGCTGCGCGACGCGGTCTTCGACTTTGTATTGTGGCTTGCCGACCCGCCATTGCTTATGTACTTTTGTTTACATTCACGTAGTTGCGTTCGTCCGCGACGCGATTTCCGACTGCATTGTGGCTTGGCGACCCGCCTCCACTCGTGTACTTTCATTTCCGTTCTGTAGCTCTGTAACTTCACTCCTTGAATGGTGCTTTACTGGGTGATCTTTTATTTGATCTTTATTTTTTCGGTCACATGTGTGACATTTCTTCTTGACCTTTTCATAAATGTTTGGTGAAAAAAAATATTCCAGTTGTGTTTTGATTGAGCATTCTTGTTTAGGAGGCAGCACTGCTTCTAGAGATTTTTTCTAATATAACTTGTGATTCAATTCAAATTAAATTTACATAGTAATCTGCCATTACAATCTGACTACAAATATGTACTTGGTTCTGATGTAACCTAATTAGTTTTGTTATAATTGAAAATTTAATTTGTAAAGTTTATGGGATAATTAAGACGAATTAAAATACTGAATTAAGAAAATAAACATATATCAGTGAACTAAAAGGTATGTGGAATACAGATAGGCATAAATGAAAGCCCTAGGATGCTTTTTAAACGTTTTAGAACACTGTTCTTACTACTTAGTATATTTTTGCCTCAAGGAGCAGTGTCTCCCCTTAATTCACGTCAAATAGAAAATATTTGTTTTCAAAAATGTTCTTATTCGAAACTACTATTCGTATTCGAAAATATCATCGATTCGATTCGTAACATTTATTATTCGATTCGATTCGCTTCGAAAGATTTCAATATTCGCACACCTCTTATTATGCAAAAAAAGGGTCTTGGGGTACACTTTGCTCCTGTTATGAAGGCATCTGGATGCTGAACACTGTCACAAACTGAGTCTTGAATGTGCCAGAGCATAATGGCATAGTTGTTGCTATCCTGCAGGAAAGTAGTGCCAAGCTCCCCGTAATGTCGCCATTTTGGTTCATAAAATGAGCAGTTTCTCCTCAACCTCTCCCTCTGGAAAGCCAATCCAAAATTTTGGCGACAGGTTGCTTTATGAAGACATTTCTTGAATACCGAGATTTTGTTATCCACACGCCAGAGAAACAAGCGCACATGTTCACGTAGTGCCACCAGATCCGGCGTCGGTGCTTCGCGGCATCTAAAACTTAACTTTCCCTGTTTTGGGGAATGCAAGAAGAAGAATACCATCGTAAAAGGTATGTGGAGGTAAGGATTGATAAGTGGATCGAATGTAAAGTGCCAAAGACGCTTATATTGGCGAGGAACCCTTTCAGCACGATGATGCTCCGTAGTAATCTTGGCGCAACTGGTTCAGAGCGACCCTCTCGAAGCTTACGAGATTTGAATGGACCGAAACGGCGATTGCCATGGCAACCGAAACCGATCGACCAATCACCTTGCGAGGTTTGGTCGTGCTTACGTTAGTATTTGTTTGTGTCCGGCTAGCAGGCAGAGAAGGCAAGAGCGCTACTTTCCCAGGATCCATTACTTCAGTGTGAACTAGAGCCTGATGTTTCCAGGTTTAGCCCTTTGCGGTCAAATACCCCGACCAAGTTCAGGGTCATTCCAGTCAGAAAATCTTTTGGAAAAATGAGTCGGGGGAAAGAAATATTACTCCTGTATACAAAAGTGACACGAGAGATTTATTTTTGCGGTGCTTCTGCTTTCTTAGGCTCATCTAACAAAACTTCGGCAGTGTGCGATACTTTCCGAAGAGTTCTCCAGGATGGAGGCCACTGTCTTGTGCACTCGCCTCATCTTTTGTCAGCGTCACTGCACTCGACAGAGGAGTGCAGTGATGCTAGCATTGAATCCTATGGGCCACATTCACAAAATTAACAATTTCTGCTTTTCTTGACAAAAGATTTTAATGTTCCCCAGGACTGTAACTGCCTGGATATTCTAAAATGCAAATCAATTAGAATTTTGATATCACCTTGAAAACTTTTGATACCACAGAATATCCCAAGAAGTGTGCCATGTAAAGATTTCCTCTTTCTCTCTCTCTCTCGGTGTAGAGCAACCTGAAGTTTGAGAACCCAGGGTGAACAAATGAGCCGACTCTCCACGAGATCCACAGTCCTCCGGTAGTACTCCTGGTAGAGTGTGCTGAAGGCCCTGCCGCCGCCTGCCCCCTCGCCTCCCAGTCCTCCGCCGCCCTCCGGGCATCCCCGCGCACCCGGGGTCCCAGCCGGGGGGTCCTCGGCCCTGCGCCGCGAGACCGTCCCCCGCTCTGCGGCCAGCTCCCTCAGCTCCAGGAAAGGCCCCAGCTGGAAGTTGTAGATCTCGGCCAGGCGATGGACACGTTGGCCACCACCCTGGTCCTCCAGGGCATAGCAATCGTGGACAGCTCCAGCATCGTCTCAGAGCGGGAGCGCAGGGACAACACCTCCAAGAGGTCGCCGTAGGCACGGTCCAGCGTCCGCTCCAGGCCGCGCAGACGGAACTCCTGCAGTGGAGTTGACGATGTAACGAAACCAAGGGTTCGATTTCGGTCACAGCTAAAGTGAGATCTAGTTTAACTCTCGGTGAGCAAGCTAAAATATTGTTAGCAGACTGCTCCGTTAGCAGACGGTTCATCCTCTAATGTGAGCAAAGAACAAAGCTTGTCTGGTTCAGCGTTATTTGAGGACAGAAATAAAGTGAGAAAATACCTTCGGGTTGTCTACTACCTGTAGTTAAAATAACATACAGCAGTGCACCTCATTTTTCTTTGTGAATCTGTTCCGACCCAGTGGCCATGGAGGGGGGGACAGCAACCTCAGACTCTCTGACGGGGGGCCAGCCAGGGTGTTTATACCTAAACTGCACGAACTGGCAAGGAGGGGTGCTCAAACAAGCAGGAGGATGATCGTTTGCTGAGTGTCTTGCTGTCGCGAGGCCTGACCTCTCCTGCACTCTCGGCATTCATGTCAAAATCTTTTCAATGTACTCTTTGTCACTGTTTTAACCTTATATAACCGTAATAACGTCTTTCTCTTTATTCATTACTTTAAAAATTAAAGCCGTTTATAACTTCCTGTAATGCCGAATTAGCGCAGCTCTTGAGGAGGAGGGTAGGCAGGGTGCTGAGGGGAGGGTATACCCCTCCTCCCTCCTCCTCCTCACCTCGCCATCCTCCTGGTACTCCGCCATGGGGACCATGTGACTCTCCCTGAGGTCACATGACCTCGGGGGGTCATATGACTCGGGAGGCGGGTCACGTGACCTGGGGGGAGGGGGGGTCACATGATCCCACGAAGGTCACGCCGCCGACACCCGAAGGCAAAGCCGACGGCGACGCCCGTCTCGCCGGGAATGGCGCCTAAGAGCTGCGCTCTAAAATGGTGACATCTTGGACTATCAAGTTAACAAATCAGAAAAGGGATTTACACCGGAACCATGTTTTTGGAGGCTGATGTCACCGGAGAGCGTCGAAACATCGGAGGGCGTCAACAACGAGGCGTGGTGAGCAAAGCATGACTCTCAACTGATGCCGCTGCTACTGTCATTGTGAGGAGAGGTACGGTCACGGTCAAGTCTTAGTGACAATGCATGTAGACATTTCTTCGTGAAATCTACTTGCCTCAACATCTATAGCGATCAACTGTGTGTTCATCGCAGAGAAACGAAACTGAAACTCCAAGATGGCTGATGGCAACGTGAACCAAGAACTCATTGCAGCTTTGTTAGAACAAAACAAAAAGCTCATGGAACTCATGGGCAGAAAACCTGAAAACATTTCACGTAATGCCCGATCTCAACAAAGCCACTGCCGACTTCGGTGGCGAGGGGTCCAGTCACGAAGCCTCGTGGCTGAGACTTGAAGACTGTTAACACAGCTGGCCGTTGAATATAGCGTGTGCATGGCTGGATCATTTCGTAAGCTAGAAACGTGCCAAGCTACACCTAGAAAGGGCCACCTTGTTATTGGTTACAAGCTCGGATTGAAGAACTTGCAGGCTGGGAGGACTTTAAGCTAGCTTTCAAGAAGACGTTTGCTGGCCAGAAAAGTACCGCAGAAAGTGGAGAAAGATGCAACAGCGGACGCAACAGAAGAGTGCATCCAACACCGCATATTTCCTTGAGAAAATGCTACTGTGCAAGGAATTAAATCTCAGCCTTGAAGATGCCAAAGAGCAGGTCTTAATTGAACTGAGATCAAGTGATGCTTGCATCTCACTAACAGCAAAAGAGCACAAGGATGAAGATGAGCTTCTGGCAGATTTCGAGGATTCAGAGGTCTTCTGCCAACAGGGCGCAAGGAGAAACTTCTAGTTCTGCTCAGCTTGTGAAGCCTCTCCTCACTGAGACCATGTGGCTAGTGCATGGCAGGGAGCCCAACCTAATTCCGTCTTATCCACCCAGGTGGATGGCAGAACGACGTGCTACACCTACCGACAAGAGACCAGGAGCCACGTCTCACAAGCAAGACGCCACAGAACGAAACGCTTGCCACAGTAAGATGCTATGGCTGTGGAAAATATGGCCATTTAGCTAACGATTGTCTGGACAAGGCCAAACCCACCGAGCAACTTTGTAGTAAATCCAAATAACAATGATCCAGCAAAATTTGCAACATTGAGCTGTCCCCGCCACCAACAAAGGACTGCTTAACAATGAGTGAGACGACCACAGTTCCCAAGGACAGTGTGTGCTGGGTCACCCTGCAGTCCAAAGAAAACGAGACTCCAATATCGTTCTTCATGACGCGCTTGGAGGAGAGAGTCTGCACTGACTGACAGATGGAAAGGAAAACGTCCTGACCAACGACACATCCACTGACAGACATCTACAGGAAAGGTCAGATGTTTATGCATGTCAAAATCTTGGATGACGAGGGCGGGCTGCATGTGGCACGCATCGATACTGATCAAAAGGAACCGATCTTAGAGAGTCGGGTGAACTTTGATCAGGACACTGCAGAAGTTGATGAAAAGTCGCGCACAAAAAGACAAGGACAAACGAGGAAGGAACGCAGAACAGAGACAGGTGCGTACTCACAACTCTGGTATATTAGGTGAAGAAAGGAAAGATGAAGCAAGATTCATTCATGACAGGGGACACAGGCACCAGGGGGAACACAGTTCAGTCACACTCAAATGTTTGCAAAAAGGCAACTTCTTTTTTTGCTCAAAGCAACCAACGGCTGACTAATGCAGTGATAGGCCAGACTCAAGATGGTAAACGCCTCCAGCACCTCGTGCGTTTTTGTTTTTTTTTAAGAGGTGACACTACCAAGAAAGAAAAAATTCTGCAAAAAAAGTTGAGTTTGAAAAATGACATATTTATATCCACCAATACCTCAGACAGTTTAATTAGTTTACACTATCTAGTTAATTTTTTTATTATTATTTTCTGTCCACCAAAGCCAAAAAAAAAGGTAGGGTTTAGAGCACTTTGAAAGCATTTTTTCCCATTCCACTTTTTGGTATAAATTCCATTTTAGTAAATCTATCATTTGATAATGGCAATACAAGGAAGGCTCGTTCTTCACTTTTCCTGACTGAAATTTAATATGGAATGCAGCTATGGAATTCTTTTGTCACTTTACAAATGTTTTTTATAAAAAAAACTTTTACATTTTGTCAAAGACTAAAAAGTTGACCAATTTTGCAGAAGAAAAATTTATAGAAATAAATGAGTTTTTACAAAAATCTTTTCATAGCCACACTCCCTAGGTATTGTGCTACATATCTAGCGAATAAAAATCTTGAATACTGTGATAGTTTTCCGATGATAGATTAACTAAACAATGTAGGCGTGTTGCTGATAGAAGCTACTCTAATTTCCTTCCCATTTAACCGACAGACCTGAAATTTTGTTATTACCCCTCTAGCATGACCACCAGCCTACCCTGTAAATTTTATTATTTTGAGCCAAGGGTTCAAAACTTGACATTCCCAGGGGATGTGTCCCCTTAAAGCGCCAATGACTGAGGTTTTTTTTTTCTAAAGATGGTCTGCACGTACAGGTCTTAGAATGCACCGAAAGGTGACCTCCTACAGTTGATGTTATAGAAATTTTGTGCTCTCACAGCCGGTCATTCAGACACCGTCCAGTCTGTCTGACATAGCATCTTCCACAGGAAAGTGGAATGCTGTATACAACGCCCAACGAACAGGGAACAAAAGACTGCACATGTTTTTGTGGCACATCTTTTCTGACCATTTTTCCTCTTTGCATAAAAATGCCACAAATTTGTTCTAAGATTCTTAGAACAAATTTGTCGCATTTTTAGGGGCTGATAGTACTTTGGGTACACCACACCTACTTGCCAGTTGTTTTAGATTATGAACTATTTCTGTGACGGTGCAGGTTTTGAAAGCGAAACAATAAACTGAAATACACCATTTTGTTCCGGCAAATTGTGCTTTGTCACTAGCACTGGCTGTCGTTGCTTGCGACAGTATTGGGAACTTTCAACCAATCAACTAGTCTGCAAGCCCTCCTCCAATCAATCGCTTCATCGAACAGCCAATCAACTTGCCCATTCATACTCCTCTACTCAATCAATTAAACAGCCAATCAAATCACCCATGTGTCCTCAAATCAATCGATCAACCATGCAGCTAACAAACTTGCCGTACGTCCTCTCTCCCAATCAATCAATTATTTGACCTCCTCCAATCGATTGATCAGTCAAGCAGCCAGCCAACTCGCCTGCATGTCCTCCTCGTAGTCCGTCAGGTAGTCCTCCTCCTCAAACAGCAGCGAGAACAGCAGACGCTTTCCCGCCATTTCCAGCGCTGCCCGCAGGTACTGCTCCATCTCCCGACAGACAACTTCCTCCGCGGACGGGTCCAGCAGGAGCTTCCCATCCCCGTTCCGCAGGTTGAGGAGGCCCAGGATGCCCCGCGGACTCTTGGGACGCGAGTGCGGCAGCGGGAACGCGCTCTCGAGCGCCGGACGGACCAGAGACAGCTGCCGGTGGATGTCGCGGAGTGCGTCTGCAGAGAAGAGCGCCGCCCGCGCGCAGCGGTCGTTGCCGCAGGCGTGGCGCTCGCCCTCGACGTAGGTGACGGCGAACTGGGCCTCGACGCGGTTGTAGGCGACGCAGAAGCGCGGAGAGCTGGGCACGGCCACGAGGTCCGCGTCGAAGAGGTGCTCGCGGACCGCCACCCAGCCCTCGAGGCTGTCCTGCCGCTCGCCCATCCCTCCCAGCATGGGCCTGGAAGAAGAAAAACGAGTCATACTTCTTAGTATATTGCAATGTGCAGGGTGACCTCGATAGCAAGCTGGCAGCGGAAAGTATAAATTGGTTTCTTAACATATTGCACTTTGATTTCCCGCAGAGGTGCCCATCGGTGGTCCATTCCATGCTTCAAATCTTCCAAGAATGAACTTACCCGAGTAAAAAGTAATAAATTAACAGAGTTTCTTCCTACTTATGGCGCCTGCCTGCAAATGATGCCCATCTGATTGGCGCAACAGAATATCCTTATAGCCCCTTCACCTAGCAAATAGCAAGCGCTCGCAGATTTGGAACTCTGAGCATTCGGTCTCAGCGAGGAGCAGCAGTGGAGCAGCGGTGGAAGCGTGCGGTAGCACCACCGCACAGCAGTTACCGCCGCTGTTACGGCGCTGTTCCAACTGTTCTCTCCACCACATCCACCCTCCGATGCTTCGCCAGTCCCATGTTCAGCACGGAAGTCATTCTGCCTGGACGAGTATGGCTCGTATTTACTGTCTCACCTTATAAGGCGAATGATCAATGCACCCTTCCCACGCAATATTATGTATGCCCCCAATTGAGCGTGGTACTTTTTTGCATCTTGATCGCGACTCTGGCTGCTTGGCGGGAACACCAACACCTCGGCTTGTAACGACACTGAATTCCTCCGATATTGTCATAATGCTCCATCGTCAAGTGATGCTGGTGCAATTGCAGTCATGGCTGCAACAAGGATGCTAGTGCAAAGATTAAAACTGAAATGCAGCGAGCGATACGGAGCAACTTTCAGGAGACGAGCGGCGCAGCAAACCTCTCCAGATTGCTCACCGTGCTCCACCACTTTCCCACGGATCAGTTGGAGCCACTAGGCGAGCGCTCCGCCGGCTCCATCCAGATCTACAACCAGCACATGCGAAGATAACTTGCATCTCACAAGGAGCACAGGAATTCGAACGGCGAGCACTCGCTATTGGCCGCGGGAAAGGCACATTAACCCTTTAAAGGGATAGTGAACCGAAATTTGGATTTCGCAAAATAAGGCCGCAGAAGCGTTGAACGGGGCACTACGGACTCTAAAACATCACTCATACATCGCTATCTCAAACGGATGGCTGTACTTTTGGAAAAGAAGGGTACGATCAAGCAAGGGCTATGACGTCACGATCTTCCTGGCAGTTGAGAATGAGGGGAAGCGGCCTCACTTCTCTCCTCCTCACTTCGGTTCCCCAGCTAGACGGGACGTAGCAAGGAGGAAAGGGAATGGGAATCGTGACGTGACCTGTCTTGTCGGCCTCGTCGGCCGTGTTCAATCGCGCACTTCTTTTCCAAAAAATATGGTGATCTGTTAGAGATATCGCGGTATGAGTGATGTTTTTGGGGTTTTGCAACATCCCGCCTATCCGTACAGCCTTGTTTTGTGAGCTCTAAATTTCGGTTCAGTATCCCTTTAATTGTTTCTAGTTTTGGGGAATTTTTGACCCTCAACTGCTCAAATGTTGCCTTCGAAATCAAATGTGTTGCCTTCAAAATCAAATTTCTACTCATAAATGAAATTAGAGCAAAATTTTAAGAGTCAGTCCTGACACCTGTTGCCAGAGCCGCGAGCTAAACCGTAAGCGAGCCTGGATTACGGTGGCTAGAAGGGGAAATGTCAGAATCGGCAAGCGAGAGAAGGAGCAGCCGGTCAGGATGCAGCGGTGACGCTGCTGTCGACGCAGAGATGCATCGTCTGCTCGTGTCCGCTGCGATTCAGGTTCTTTCTTGCTCCGCGAGTATAGTATCGCGTGCAATATACGCTCCTTAAAATACTTCTGACACTTAAACTATGCTGATTTTGGACTTGTGGTTCAGGTAACACAAGAATAAGCCTGCCGACACTTTTGTTGTCAGAGTTGGGAACAGCGAAGGAGGCTTTCTCGTCTTTCTTTCTCGCAGAAACGTATCCCGTGGTGCACCCGGGAACAAAGCAGTGAGTCTGCCGTTTTGCCACCGCAGTAGTCTGGACGCATGGGGCAATCTTTCCAGGAAGAGCACTACAAACGAGCACTTTTAGCGACGCGAATGAGCCTTTCCTGGCGCGGCGTCTGCAATTGGCATCTCAGAGTCGATGAGCGTGCCACCTATCATCGTCATGATACAGTAGCGCGCCGCCGCACGCGGAGCAAGCTGCGCGATTCTGACACCTCCCTTCTTGCCAAAGTACCTGAATAATCCAGAACGGTCGGGTGAGCGAATCGGCGAAAGTGGACGAGCTATACACGTTTGAAAGTACGGCCTCAGGGCGCGGCCATCTTGCTCGCTTGTGGTGTGCTTGGGCACGTCATAATCTGATTACGACACCTAAGGTGTCGTAATCGGATTATGTCGTGCCCAGGGGCTTACGGCGCCCTGAGGCCATACTTGCAAACTGCGTCGTAATCGGATTATGACGGGCCCAAGCACACCCCAAGCAAGCAAGATGGCGGTGCCCTGAGGCCATACTCGCAAACATGTATGCTCGTCCTGAACGGTTTGGAGAAGATTCCATGTAGATGAGCCACGCTCGTCCAAAACAATTAACTCTTTCCTGAACACGGGAAAAGTAGCAACTTTGAAGGATCCGTGCAAATGCTTTTATTTTCTTAACTAATTCGCGTATGAGAGCAATATGACACATCAATATGTGGCCAATTAGTTGTTCTTTCAGAAGAAACTGAGGTTGCTATAATGTGGAAAAAAGATTTTATAATTTTACATCTTGAAAATACAATGTATATGCAGAAAGCGTATAAACACTGAACACTTCTACAACTATTCAAATTAAACGACAAATTTTAAAAATTCTGAATATACAAATTGTGCTCCACACCCACGGCTATTACGTCTGAAAGTTAGTGTACTCTGACATTGTCTATTTTTGGTTCGGCGACTCCGTAATATGTGCACTTTTCAACAAAGCAGTGCTTACATTGGTGAAACGCAGATAGTACACCTCACGTCTCTCAGCAGATTGCTTTCTTTGGTGTTCTACGTTGGTTTTTTCATTGCCTTGATTACCGTTCCTTCATATTCAGCATTTCTGTGTGCCTTGTTGGGAACATAAAAATGTGCATGCCGGCTCAGGATAGCATTGGAAATTATAGTGATGCTTACCGACGACCAATCTATTAAACAACGCCTATATTATCATTTAAAGTGTACCCAGAGCTCTCAAGGTCTAAAATATATGCCACAATACAGTTCAATTATGCAAAGAATGCCATCTTTGTTACAGGAATGATGCAAGCAGGTTAGCCATGTTGCAGCAAGTGCAACCACCGTTCCGAGGACTATTTTCGACAACCCACGCAGCTTGTGATAAAGCTCAAAACTAGGTTGAAATTGAAACTACAGTTCTTCGGCTATCCACAATATTGCAGAACATAATTCTCCGCACTAAATTTAATTTCTTGATGGCGCCTGGAAACCATCGATCTCCGGTGATCGATGGCCTATAGGCGTGGTCACGAAAGAGTTAAAGGGATACTACAACGAAATTTCCGGCGCTTATTTCTTGGTTTATTCGTGTTCAATGAAGCATTATCACATCAGACGCACCAATACCCTGTTGAAAAAGACACGAAAAGGAGTTTTAAAACAAATTAAATGATTAGCAAAGAGCACCTGGTGGATGTCGCTAACGCCGTTCGTAATGCTCCGTCTAGGAACCTTGACAGGTAGTGACGGTAACTCGTCTCGCCTCCGGCCACGACCAGAGAAGAGCTGAAGGAGGAACTCCCCTCTTCCGGAGAATCCCTTTGTGTGTCCCAGAAGTCGCTATTGTCCCATCTACAAGATTATAGAAGATTAACCCGTCTACTCAAAATTCGTACAAAGACAGCTTTGGGGTTACTTGCATGATCGCTGGTGTGCTTTGGCTGCTTTCAGCGGATGCTACGAGCCATCGAGGCCTATCCAAGGCCGTGTAATGTCACGGACCTGGAGAGGGGGCAGAGCGACGCGGAAAGCGTATCACGGGCTACGTCCACAGGGCGGGATCGGCTGGGGTGAGCTCGCAGCGTCCGCTAGGCTCCGGACGAAGGTCCCGAGACAAGCCATGTCACGATTGCGGCGGATGTGACGGCATTTTGCCCTGGCTGCTCTCCGAGCGTTCGCCAGAGGGGCCGCTGAGTAATCTAAAAATGCAGCCATTGAGGCTCAAAAAACACAAACGGTGATTGTCATTTACGGATATTGTGGATCATATTCAGGCTATTGTGAACATGAGGGGTATATTTCAAATTTCGTTAAGGTATCCCTTTAGGGGGTTCATTATATTGTCTTCCCTTTTACAGCTTGCTCAACTCTACAATGGTGTACTTCTAATTAGGCTCCCCACCTCTTGGGAGCACTCTAAATTAGTTTATAAACAAGAATGTTAGTAACACCACATTTATTTTTATTATATTCCATTTCAAAAGAAAACAAAAACAACTCCTTGCGTTGTAGCGCACGTCCCATTTTTACAGGGCAGTTGCAACACATCAGAGCGCGCGCGGTGTGACTCAGAAACAAGTCCAACTAGTATTTAACCGCATCTCCTCACAAATCCTGGCAATTCCCCGTCCGAAATAAGGCTAAACGCTGATAACGACGGCGACGACAACCCGCTTTTTCTTCTTTTTTTCCTTCTGTGTTTTGTTGATGTCGTCACTGCGAGGAACCATTCCGATTCACCTAACCGGGCCGAAAAAACCTGTTCCACTTAAAAGAGAGCTCCGCCGAATTTGTGTTCAGACTTCGCCGGAAACGAGAAACGACGTACGGGTCATGCGAAACACGAGGAGGGCGATTACGCCCACTGCTAAATTTGATCGTTTCTGCGTCGATTCTTGACGTCCGCGCAACGTTCGCCGAGAGATGATCCGTTATGATGTTTATACTAGGACGAAGAGCAGAGGCTGTTAACCCGGAAAAGTAACGCATATTTCCTTTCAGTTTCCGACGGGGATACGTAAAGCTGGAGCATCGCAGCGATTGAGCCAATGTAGTTTCTTCGTGCAGAAAAAGACGTCCAGTGCAACTTTCGCGTCGTTTTGTGGTTTACACGCGCAATGAGTAGGACACGCACTGTTAACCCCGAAAAGTAACAAGTATTTTCTTTCACTTCGACTCAAATATTAGAGCATGATCACCGCGACTGAGCCAATGTCGTGTTTCCGTCGCTGACAGACGTCCGCGCAACTTTCGTCTAAAGATAGTTCCGTTGATGTTGTTTACATTTTGGTTCGGGACACGCGCTTGTAACATCACCGGAAAAGCCCCCCGAGCATTTTCTTTCGCTCCGATTTCGACGTGTAAAACTCGACTAACACAGCTATTGCGTCGATGTCGTTTCTTCGTCGCTGACGAGACGTCTGTGCTACTTTCGTCTAAAGATAGTTCCGTTATGTTGTTTACACTTGGATAAGATACACAGAGGCACCTTCGCGGCCCCGGAAAGTTCCAATGCATTATTTTCCCGGTTGCTTCCATTGTATATCTCGATGAAGGAGTTAGTTGCTTCGTAGAAAGGGTTTTTTTGGTGAGTGTGTCGAGGAGATAACAGCACCATCACTTGTTGGAAGTTCCTATTCAGCAAGTTTGTTAAACTTGCAGCATGCCCGACCTATCTATCCGGACAGGTAGAGTTTACTGATCTCAAACAATGCTCCCTCATTCTCCGTATTATTATTTCTCGTTTCGTTTTTTATCTGGTCTTGACCATTATGCCAGCAATTTTACTTCACGGCAATCAGAATACGCCGCTTTTGACAACTTACCGCTAACGCCTTCAGCTTCGAGGTTCGGGCTGCGGTAGCCAAAACCGTCGGCATCCGTTGCAGCGCATGGCCTCGCTATCGGAGCAATAACGGTTATGCCTTCCAATGATAACTAGGAAAATATAACGCTCACTTTGCCTTTGGTGCAACTTTGTCACCTTACGGCACGTCAGAAAACTTTCATGACATTTTCGATCATCTGGTCAGAACGTCCTCCGTGCATATAAGGTCTGTTTACATCGCATGTGGCCAATATGCTGAGCTACTGTTGATTTTTGGTGGCGCTGCAAGACTGTCGCTTTATTAAACTCAACCTCCTTTTAGAATGTTTGGGACGTTTAAACGCTAAGAATAAAGTTTATTACTGAATAAAAGATTATTTATTTAGATAATTTTTGAGACGTGAGGCGGCTAAGAGTGAAATGACGACGTTACCTATGGTCTTAGTGACGTCATCTAAAGGCGCCAGTTTCAAGTACCCCGAGCCTGCGTTAAAAATCGAAGATAGAGGTTTCGCTCGCCACTATTTGGAATCACGACATTTCTTTGTATTGTTTACTTGATCGTGTGCCATCGGCATTGGGTTATCATCTAATACAAAGAGCCGCTTAATCCCTATAATAACTAACCCAACGTGCCGCGGCTCCAAGCTGATAAGAGTGTACAGAGAGCGAGCTTCCACTGAACTGTACCTGATATAAGAAAGAAACAATCCCCTTCGTGGCAGAGAGATAAAAAAAAAAAAAATACAGCTTGGAGGAGTGAGTAATAAAATGGGAATTGTGCACAGTGCTATCAATAGCTCTACCAAAGATAGTTCAACGTCAGCAGTGTTGGGTAAAGTACATCTAAAAGGTACTTCAAGTAAAGTACAAAGTATCTCTCATGAAGGACTATCTCTCATGAAGGGTACTTTCCCTAGTTTGTGGAAGTCTTCTATAGTTGTGCCCATATTCAAAGCTGGTGATCCGTCATTAGTTAGTAACTATCGTCCCGTTTCGTTATTGTGCGGTTTTGCGAAGGCTTTTGAAATGGTTATGCATAACCGGATCTCAAATTACCTCAGTCAAAAAATTGAGTCCTTTTCAGCATGGTTTCTTAAAGGGAAAGTCCGTTGAAACAAATTTGTGTTCTTCTCTAGATTTCTCTGTGCCGGTAGTCACAAACAGAGGCCAAATTGATGCCGTATATTTTGATATGTCGAAGGCCTTCGACCGTGTAGATCATACTTTGCTCCTCTGCAAACTTTCTTTTCATGGCTTGTGCCCAAAGCTTTGTGAATGGTTCAGGAGCTACTTGAGTTTACGCAGTAATACTGTTCGTGTTGGCAACTCTTTTTCGAAGTGTTTTACATCAACTTCTGGTGTACCCCAAGGTTCGAACCTGGGACCACTGTTGTTTATTTTGTTTGTAAACGATATGGTATCATGCGTTAATCACTCAAACATCCTCCTTTTTGCTGACGACATAAAACTCTTTTTAAATGTTAAAGACCATACTGATTGTACTTTATTGCTAACTGATATTGGTGCAATTTCTGAGTGGTGTAGAAAAAATGCTTTGTCGCTAAATCCTGAAAAAACTAAAGTGATTTCTTTATATAGAAAGCGGGACGTTTTCTTTTACCCTTATGTAGCTTAGGGAAATGTGATATCTCTGGTAAGAGATATCACATAAGTGTGTATCTCTGGTAAGAGACCTTGGCGTCTATATTGATAGTACTCTATCATTCACTGCGCACGTTTCTAAGATTGTTGGATCAGCGATAAGAAAGTTGGGAATGATCACTCGTTTATCTAGTTCTTTAACTTCACCATTATCTGTAGTGCGTCTGTTCTGTAGCCTTGTACGCTCAGGACTTGAATTTGGTTCAATTAGTTAGAATTCACTATCTTTAACACAAGTTGAAATCATTGAGCGTGTGCAGAAGAAATTTATGCGAATTATTTATGACCGATACATTGGTCGGAAACTGTTTTTTAGTTACGATTTGTTGCTGCCATTATTTAACCTTGAAAGGCTATCAACGAGGAGGGCTGTTAGAGACATTCATTTTCTTCATAAGGTAGTGCATGGTACTGTTAATACTGAAAATTTACTGATGAATATAAACTTTCATGTGCCATTCAGATCTAGTCGCCATTTTTTAACATTTTATCCCACTAAAATTTGTGAATCATCGCCATTGTGTCGGATGCAGTCTGCCTATAATATGATATGCGATTGTGACGTTGATATTTTTTCTTGATTTTGTTAGCTTCAAGTCGGCCTTGAAAAAAGTACATTTTATCCAACAAAGAGTTAGTGTAGGCTTGTATTGGCTCTGCAAACTTGTATTGTCCTTACAAATGTGTGTGTAAGTCTGTGCATGCTTGTATTTTTATATAGTATTGATGAAACACGAAAATGACAGTGCACCACAGAAAAGGCTTTACGGCTGTTTGTGGGCACTAAAGAAAAATAAAAACATTGTTATTATTATTATTATAAATGAGACGTGACGTACTTTAAGTAAAGTATTAAGTACACTGAGTGAAATGTACTTGAAGTAAAGTACTATAAATACAATGTACTTTAAAAGTAAAGTACAAGTATTTTAATACAATTTTTCATGATGTCCTTTAATTCCCTATACAGTGATTTTTAACTGCTACGCATTGCCCAGGGGTAATTTTTTTAAAACAGCGGCGAATATTTGATAAAGTCAAGTGGCCACAGAGTAGTTATTTTCAGCAATGGAGCCAAATTCAGAAGTCCCTCTTCTGAATTTGGCGCCGCTTGCACTAGATTGTTGCACCCAAGGGGGTTAACATGTACTAGAGAGAGCATGACGTCAGCTTCGTAGCTTCCGCAAGCAATCCTCTCATAGAGGAGTGTCCTCTTTTTAATGAAAAAAATAAACAATGCGAAAGCGAGCTGGTGATAATTAATCATAATGTGACACCTCAGATTGGGGTGCGAAAAAATTAAGGAACTTTCAAGTCGAAGGAAAAGACAAAAGAAAACGTCTCAAAACATTGTGACGTTCTCCTCTGTTGTCTTTTTCTTCGACTTGAAAGTTTATTTGTCCTGCACCACAGTTTTAAGTGCTAGGTTATCATAAAGTTTGTTCTCATAATATTTTAAACCTCCTTGCTTGCGCCGACCAACCGAGAAGTAGCGAGAGTTCAAAAAGCTACTGGAAAGCCGCCCCAGAACAAGCAGAGCGATGTATCGTCTGCTCACGTCTCTGCTAAGAGTAGAATATCCCTTCCAGTATTTCTTCGCAGTTGACAAAGCATCATTTCATGATAAAAAATTAACGAGACCAAATTTGGGGAATGTACTTTGAAGTCGGGAATTGTACTTTCCTCGGAAAGTACCAGAAAAAAATACTTTAAGTAAAGTACAAGTACATACTCAGAGAATGTACTTCAAGTAAAGTACAAGTTTCCTAAACCTACTTGAAGTAGTACTTTAAGTACAATGTACTTGAAGTACTTCCCAACACTGAACATCAGGGACCTATCGTGTATTTTCACTGGCATACTTTTGTCCACCATTTTGTTGTTATAAGGTGTCTGGAGCGTGCCGAAGGCGAGCCACTGAACTTCTTACAACGAAGTAGCAGATTAACAGCATGCGAGCGAAGGGAAAGGTATAAGAGCGAGCTCAAACCTTTGAGCGTGCAATCAGTTCGTCAACCGACGTTTCATCGACTGATCATTTTGTCGGCTGACCTTCTATCGACAGTTCCTTTCTTCGAAAGGCTTTCAGGAATCGTTTCATCGACACACTTGCGACGTTTCGTCGAACACAACCCTGCTGTTTTCGCAACAAGCTTTTCCGCCTCGCCTGGTTTACGGGCGGAGTGAGGAAAGGGGCCGAGCAGTAGCGTAGCCAGGGGGGCTGAGGGAGCTTCAGCACCCCCCCCCCATACCCTAAGTCATAAACATCCAAACCATCTCAGCCCCCCCCCCCCCCCCCCGAAACAAAAAATCCTGGATACGCCACTGGTCCCCAGGTTTGGGTAGACACGCCTCAGTGAATCACGTGGATAATACGTAACTGGAACGAAGTACATG